>WIPJ01067516.1:318088-337366 GCA_018155075.1 Cassiopea andromeda | reverse complement strand
GCTTTTGTTCTAAACTTTATTTACTAAGTTAACAATAATCTTTTCCCCGTGGTTGCTTGTGATGTTAAGACTCAGAGCTCAGCAGACCCAACTATGAATGCGGACTTACGTTGTCTGCTGTTTGCTACCATTGAGGTAAACAGATAAAATATTCCACTTGGTTATCTTTAAAAAGTGAAATTGGATCGGATCTTTTTTCAGAAAATGGTTAAATCTTGTTCTGCATATGGATGCACAAATCGTTTTTTTAATAACGGCATTTCATTTCATAAATTTCCCCTGAATGATAAGAGCCTTCTTCGAAAGTGGATAGTTGCATCAAAGAAAGAGAACTTCTAACCTACCTTCAATAGCATTAGCAAAAATGAAAGTTGTAAGGGTTATTAGAGTGAATACTGCAGCAAATGAAATTGAAATCGCATTTACTGGCATAATCCCTTTGTCATAAAGTGTTTACAAAACATTTTATTTCAATAAAACAGAAGCACATCGCAGCAACTGCCACCTTTAAAGTACTTGAAACGTCGCGATAAATGCACAGATTGCCAAAATTCAAACAAAATTAAAAGAACAAGAGATAATTCATGCTAACTCACCACTTGAAACGCTTGAAATCCGTGCGTAACCTCATGAAATCGGCCCTTACTTTTCACCAAATTATAAGGGCTCAGTACTGGCGATAATCCTTTTTGCCACCATGTAAATGGCCGCCAAAGCAAGATTTGCCTCACTCGACTCAATGTGCAAACCCCCTGAGTTGGACATCTAGCGCCTTCGGCGCTTCTATATCATTGCGAATCAAGAATCATTTTCAATAAGAGGCCGTCAAGAAAAGTATTATTGTTAGAGCAATTGAAATAGAATGCGGACTCAGTCACGTGATTCTACACATTTATGGGGAATCATAATGGCTGACAACGACTGGCAAAAAGCCGCGAGAACTTCAATCAGGAAGTAAGGCTGTATAGTAAACCACTTTTGGAGTTTGGGCATTCGCTTCTTTTTCGTCATTCCTAATCAATATAAATAATCATGGTGTCGTGTGCTGCATTGGGGTGCGAAAACAGGTGGGTCTTGAAGAAGAATCTCCCTCCAGGAGAAAGAAATCTCATATTTCATCGGTAAGTTATTCACTTCGCCTAAGTCCTTCATTAAAAGGTTACTATGTTTCTAGAACAAAATTTCATCATCTTTGAAAGAAAGGCACTTTGCTCAAAACAAGCTTTTTCGCAGATTTCCTCTTGATAACAAAGATTTACTAACAAAATAGCTTCGGTCAATGTGTCTTGAGAAATGGAGTCTCAAAAAATATGAGCGAAACTGCGAAAAGCTTTTTCGTCCGGGTGACTACCATCTCTCTACGGCATTAAATCACATTGTCTTAGTCAACAGGCATCTTAAAAGGAAGCTGTTCCATCTGTATTTAACTTCCCAGCACATTCAAAATCGCTGCAGAAGTCATCTCGCCCCATGTCCAAAAGGAGTTGTCCAGAGCCATCAACTTCTCATCCTACAGCAACCAAATGTAGCAAAGTTCTCAGTCCATCAAAAAACACCAAGAAACTAGATCATTCATACACCAGTGAAATATCTCCACATAAACTCTGCGCAAAATATCGTGAAAGATTGAGACAGAAAGATAAAAAGCTTAGAAACTTATGGAGAAAGAACATAAGATTAGAGAAAAATGTAAAAGGGCTGATACTGCAGTTAAAAGCAGTCAGGCTATTTAAAAACCAACTATCAGACAGTCTAATGAAAAATTTTGAACATAGAACAACTGGAATTGTTGAGAATGAGGTTAAGAATATAGGTAGCACTTGTGGATCCAGGTATAGAAATGAAATTAAGGAGTTTGCCTTACCTCTTCATTTTTATATCCCCAAAGCTTATAACTTTTTAAGAAAGTCACTGCATCTACCACATCCAGCAGCACTGAGATCTTCCTGTGCTAACATATACTGTGAGCCAGGATTCCTTGGAAAGTCTCTAAATTACATTGAGGAAGAAGTTTCAGAGGGTCAGAGAAGGTGAAGTAGTGCAGAAAAGCATGAAAGAAGAGAAGGTGAAGTAGTGCAGATCTATAAGCTATTAGAAATTCTGTCTAAGACTCACTCCTTCTAGATATACACCTATTTCGACATGTTTGAATCACCCCCAAAAGGGTTCGCAATACAGATTCAAGATTAATTCAGTATATATGTAAATAACTAAATTTAAAGAATTTCAATTGATATCTAGAGGACTGTATAATGTTCGACTGTCCGGATAAAGAATGATGAGAATTCACTTCATCATTCCTTCTTCTTCTCATAACTAGTTCGTACATGGAGTGTGTCAACTGTACTGTATGCCGATTGTCTTTCTGTTGATTCTGCTCCTTGGATTTCGATTCTGCTTTTTCCTTTGATTCTTTTCTCTCTGTAGATTTGGATTGTTTGGTAGATTCTCTATGTCCTCTTCTCTTGATGATCATGACAAACTCTCTTGACTTATAATCATAGAAAAGCAATAACAAGGAAAAGTTACTGAGGCCAAGGGTCCAAGGCTAGAGGGCAAGAGTATTCTTCCTTCGCAACCTCAGAATTCCCAACATAAGCTTCTTTGACAATGGTAAGTAGGCTGTAGAGTTGCTAAAGCATTGCTAAATAATGAAGCATAAATCAGTGAAGAAAACTAACTTTGTTTACATACATAACATTTTTACTCGGCTTCAAATATATTTATATACAATACATTCTATAATCTCATTATTTGAAAGTTCTTTTCTCTTAGGTGTAACGCAATATAGTTTCTTAAAATGAATGGGCATTATATTGAGTATTCCTCTATACCCTATAATATTAGAACAATTGTAAAACACTAGTAGTCTGGGAACTGAGAAGTAGAGTACGGACACATATTTGCGTATTCTCTCGCGTCTCAGCCTTGTAATCTTAAACATGCTACATTTTGGTGACTGAGTGGAGCTGAGATCCAGAGATGTCTACACTTTCGGTCCTGCCAGAAAAGTTCGAAACTGGAGATTTCGCTGCGTGGCTTCGTAACTTTGAGTACTGTGCCACCGCCAACGGGTGGAAGGAGGATGAGAAATTGAAGAAATTGCCCGCATTTCTTCGCGGTCCAGCTTCATCCTACTATTTTTCCCTGGCTGCCGAGCACAAGGACACCTATGCTCACCTTACCACGCACCTTCAAAAGGTGTTATGCCCTGTCGTTGCTCGTGAGTGCTACTTTGCAGAGCTTGAGCATCTTTGTCTTCGGCCAAACGAAGACCCATCGCTTTTTTATGGGACCTACGAGAAATCCTTCTGAAAGCAGACCCTGACCTATCTGAGGATGCCCAAACTGCCCTTCTCAGTCGCCAGTTTATGAAGGGCCTAACAGATGATCTTCGGCTTCGTTTGTTAGAGCACGATCCAACACCGACACCAAAAACGATGGAGGACTTTGTGCAGCGATATCGTGCCATTCATTTGGGCCATGAGTCCTTTCAGCCTTCCGTTTGCTTTTCCGGCGAGGATGCACCACCGCTAGCCTCACTGCGCAGCTCTGTTGAGCAATTGACGGCCGCTGTTACCACTCTCATTGCCAATCAACAACAAAAACTTCAAGCTGCTGTGCAGGAGCACAACATACCAGCACAACAATCATCACGTGACCGTCGTCGATCGCCATGGCAAGGAAGCAGAACTTCTCGACGACAAAAGCCTTCGCCCGCTACAATTCGTTGTTTCAATTGCAATCAACTAGGCCACATTGCAAGAGAATGTCCTTGGGGCACACACTGCTCTCTATGTCGTGGATGGGGTCACACCCGCGATCAGGGCGCCAACAATCTTGTGATGAATGCTGATGCATCAAGAAAGGAAGGCCATATTGATATTGGCAATCATGCATTTCCTATTAACTCTCTGCATTATGTAAGTAATTTTGGTAGATCAGATTCCAACTCTGGGTCTTTAAACCTCAAAGGGGTACCTCAATAAAGGGCTGGGTTGAAGGTCACCCCCAAGTTTTTTCTGTTTCCCCCTTACAGCTTTACGTTTCATGCTCTAGTCGACACAGGGTCTATGAAATCTTTCATTAGCGAGCGGGTCTTTAAGAAACTTTCTCAGTCGAACGTTTTATCACCTGCTCCCAGTTACTGCATAGGAATTACGGGACGGCCACTAGACATTGCTGGAATAGTCCATCTTGAGTTGTCTTTCCCAGGGGGGTACTCTCCATCCGTACACTGGGAACTTCTTAGTCTCCCCATCCCTCTTTCAACCTCTCCAGTGTGTTCTAGGGTGGGATTTTTTAACTTCAAATGGATTGCAGTTGTCTTTCTTAGGCAATAGTACTTATTGTCTTGAGGGCACCCATGGGTCAACCCCACAGTGCCACATTCCATGGTTAGGGCCTCCTGATGACACCCAAACTACTGGACATGATACCATCACTTTTGAGCCTGATCAAAATTGCTTAATGGTGCAATCCACCACCAGGGGCCCAGTTTCTGTTTCAATTCAAGACAACATTTGCATTCCAGGTAAAACTGAAGTCTTAGTGCAGGGTATTGTTCCTAAAAGTAGTAGAGAGCAACTTGGTATGATTACTCCAACAGTAGATTCAGATTTAGCATGTAGTCTATTGGCAGCATATACAGTTTGTCAGGCAGAAGGTAGAAATGTTTCTGTTCGATTAATGAATACCTCTAATCTTGACCTTCAGTTACATGCTGGTCAGAAGGTAGGGTTGTTTTGCCCTTTGGTTGAAACTTACTCTGATTGCAAAATGTCTGCAGCACCTAGGCTTGATAGCATGAATATCAACTGCAGTACCTCTGACAATGCAGCACTTGCTAGCCTCCTTGAAGCTCACATAAATCCCAGTCTGAATGACCAAGACCGCTATGCCTTACTTCAAACATTGTTGCAGTATGCTGATTTTTTTGAAGATGGCATAGGCCATACTGATGTCATTCAGCATAGGATTGACACAGATTCCTCTTCACCCATTCGCCAATACCCTCGCCGTTTACCCTATGCTTTCCGAAGTGAAACCAAAGCACAAGTGGAAGGGATGCTTGAGCAAGGAGTAATACAGCCAAGCTCTAGCCCTTGGGCATCACCTATAGTTCTAGTCTAGAAACAAGATGGGACATTTCGATTTTGTGTGGACTATAGAAAGCTAAATAGTGTCACTAAGAAAGTTGCCCACCCACTTCCCAGGGTAGATGACCTTTTAGATGCCCTGGCAGGCTCCAAATATTTTAGTACTCTTGATCTACGAGCTGGATATTGGCAGTTGAGTGTTGCACCTGAAGACAGAGAGAAGCAGCCTTTGTAACTCCAGACGGGTTATGGGAATTTATTCGCCTACTTTTGGTGTTTCTGGTGGGCCAGCTACTTTTCAGCGTGCTATAGAAATTATTTTATCTGGCCTCACATATCATACTTGTTTATGTTATTTTGATGATATTATAATTCCATCAGATAGCATTCAGCAACAATGTGAAAGGCTGAGTAGTGTACTCTCTCGTTTTCAAAAGCACAGCTTGCGTGTTAAAGCTTCAAAATGTTGTTTTGGAGCCTCCAAAGCTCCTTTCTTTGGGCATGTTGTATCTGAGAAAAGAGTGCATACAGATCCCAAGAAGATTGAAGCATTTGCTAATCTTCCTCCCCCCACTAATTTAGATCAAGTACGGTCTTTTCTTGGGCTTGCTGGGTACTATCGCCGCTTTATCCCAAATTTCTCCCATATTTCTTCCCCTTTAGTCAATCTGACAAAGAAAGGTTCAAAGTTTTCATGGACAGATAAGCAAGACTTTTTCTCTACTCAAAAAGTTACTCTGCACTGCACCAGTTTTAAGTTACCCCCACTTTGATAAGTGTTTCATTTTACAAACAGATGCCTCTGACATGGGTCTTGGTTCAGTCCTCACTCGATATGATTCTTCCGGCCAGGAACATGTTAATTCCTATGCTAGTAGATCCCTTTCTAATCGTGAAAAAGCTTACTCTGCTACTGAAAAAGAGGCATTAGCTGTTGTTTTTGCCACTGATCATTTTTGTGCCTACTTGCAAGGTAGGAAGTTCACTCTAATAACTGACCACAGTGCCCTTCGTTGGTTACACTCTTTGGAACCAAAAGGCCGTCTAGGACGTTCGGTCATGGCCCTTCAGGAATACTCTTTTGTTGTACAACACAGGCCAGGTATTTCCCATGGGAATGCAGATGCATTGTCTCGTCTACCCACTCACTCCCCTGTTGCTAGTCTAGGGTGCAACTCCCCAATTAGCAGCCATAGTTGTGTTACTTCTGTCACACCACAGAGTAGTTTACAACAAGAACAATTAAATGACCCTGATCTTAGCAAGATAATTGAATTTAAGTCTCACCAAATTCCTCGGCCTCCATATTTTGTCTGGGCTCATAATCCTACCCTGAGTGCCCTGTGGCATTGCTGGGATGCTCTACACTTGGTCAATGGGATTTTAGTAAAAAGCATGCAAGGTCAACCTACCTCACTTTCTCAATATGCATTTGTTATTCCATTCAGCATGGCCCATTCTGTTTTGCATGGAATTCACTGCTCCCCATTTTCAGGTCATTTGGGCTTAAACCGGACATTGCAACGTGCACGTGGGAAGTTTTTCTGGCCTAAAATGTCTCTCTATATTACGGAATTTGTTCGATTGTACCAGCTTTGTGCACAGAATAAACTAGGTGCACCTCAGAGTAAGGCCCCTTTGCAGCCCATTGATGTCAATGAGCCTTTTGTATTTTGGGCCATGGACTATATGGGTCCTCTACCTGAAACCACCCAAGGCAATAAACATCTCCTAGTCATCATGGACCATTTTACGAAATGGTGTGAAGCTGTTCCCACTAAAGACCAACGGGCCTCTACTGTTGCTGAGATACTTGTCACTCATGTTTTTAGTAAATTTGGGCCCCCAACCATCATACACTCAGACCAGGGTAGAAATTTTGAGAGTAATCTCATGCATGAAATATGCCGACTAATGGGGGCTCACAAGTCCCGTACCACAGCCTATCACCCACAATGTGATGGCCTTGTCGAGCGCCAGAATAGAACTTTGCAGGAAATATTATCCTGTTTTGTGTCACAGCAAAAGGACGACTGGGATAATTGGGTCAGCTTAGCTGTTTATGCATACAATACAAGTTGCCATGAGTCCACCGGGTTCAGTCCTTACGAATTGGTTTTTGGTAAAGACCCTCGCACACCACTAGCGCTAGAATTAGACCTCCCCTTAAAGAACCCCAGTAGTCAGTCTGATTACAGCAGATCAGTCCGTAGTGCAATGCATGACATTAAAGTAGCAGCACAGAACAAGCTAGCAGCTAGTCGTCGCAAACAAACACGTAGTTATGACTCTCATCGTCGAAAGTGGGTCCCATTTCCTTCTGGCAGCTCTGTTTGGCTGCGACTCCCTAAGACAGGCATGTCCAAAGTCCGGCCCGCGGGCCAAATCCGGCCCTCGGTCAAATTTTATCCGGCCCGCAGCCTAGTCATGAAATATATAACGCTCGTATACTGTTATTGGGCTAGCAGTATTAACATTCTTCATTTACCCACTAGAGACCAACAGCACTTTACACAACACAACCCCCAACCCGCTAGAATTCATGGTCAGTGGTTTTCCACCAGAATTCTCACGTAAGAGCACAATTACTTCTGTTTAAGAAAAAAGGTTAAGTGAATATTCAAATGTACCAAAAACATTCTTAAGATGTTGAAATTGAAACAAAAAAAACAAATGTTAAACACAAAGGGGCTTCCAAAAGTTTTCTTAAATTATCGTTGCTATATGTAAAAAAGGTTGGCCCCCACCACTTTTACAATAGAAAATCTGGCCCCCGTCGCAAAAAGTTTGGACACCCCTGCCCTAAGACATGGAAATTTGGTGGCAAGTGGGTTGGCCCGTATGAGGTTTTGTCCTGCAAGGGGGTTATATACAAGCTAAGGTCTAAGGAAGGGAAGGAGGTTGTAGCACACCATAACAATCTTAAAGATTGTACTATTCCAGCAGACAAAGGAGTTCCTTACTGGCCAGTACCCGAAAACCCGGACATCAACATAGCAGTGGGAGGACCCCCTACCCCTCAAGGAGGGGCACATGAGCAACCCCAGGTACCACATTGTCGTCCACTTCGGTTGAGGCAAAATATTCACCCTCCTTTGAGGTTTGGAGATTTTGTGAGCCACTAAATTACGGGGGGTTGGGAGGTGTAACGCAATATAGCTTCTTAAAATGAATGGACATTATATTGAGTATTTCCTCTATATCCTATACTATTAGAACAATTGTAAAACACTAGTAGTCTGGGAATAGAGAAGTAGAGTACGGATACATATTTGCGTATTCTCTCGCGTCTCAGCCTTGGAACCTTAAACACGCTACATAGGGCACTGGTTAACTCAAGTGTCCTTCCTCGAATAAACCCCCTCGAGTCCCACGTAAGAAATACTTTTTGCAAGAAAGCCCCCATCGAAGAAAACCCCATGGGACCTTATTCGAGGGAAGCATAATTGCAAAATTATATCTTATTTCAAGAAAGCTTTCACAGAACAATTGTTATACAGTATTAATAATGTAGACAAAGAAGCAGAAACAAATGTGACATTCATGATTATCATGTAGAATGGAATGGCCTTTTTGTGATTTTAAAAGTTAGCAGATTTAAACAATTATGTCATTTATTTGTCAACCTTTGAACTTCAAGAGAATGCCAAACTTTGAAATAAACTCTCTCGAAAATCCCTCTCCACTCGAATAAGCTCCCACCCATGAATTCAATTTTGCAAATAGCCCCCGGCGGCTTATTTGAGGATTCATGGTATTATAACTCATTCAAAATTTGTATAATTACTCCCAACATGCGTGTTCAATTTGCGCATGTAGCCCTTTCATAGGCTCATGCGAAGCAGTAACTCTTCCACAAAGTACTAAATACAAGAGAAAAGCATAGACACCGCCATTACGCATACTCTATTTTGACTTTGGCAAACAGTGAGAAGTCGGTACAAAATAGGCCAGTATAACTTTTTAAAATTATTCTAGCCCAGTATAATGTAATGTACAATCCATAAACTAAATTCGCTGCTGAAGTTGTGCAAAGATGCTCTATTTATTTGCTTCTCTATGAATGTTCCAGAGCATTACGGATTTTCTAAAAATAGTGACTACTTTACTTTAAAGCTAGAACGTTCGGGATAACTAATGATGATGTCATGTTTCCCAGATAGTTCATTACGAAACAAATTTACTAGAATGTTCTTCACCACACGCGCGCGACTTGATCGTGGATCTACGCAAGCGTACTTACAACAAAAAAGCACGTGAGTATGATCGCGATCGCCAGAAAAGTTGAAGTTTGTTCGACTTTTTTGAGAGATCGCCAGTAGTAGCTAATCAAAAGAATAGAAGTTTCAGGAAGTGATAAATTGCACAATAGCGTCGTAGCTGTCGACAAGTCTGGCTTGAAATAATATGGTTTGAAGTTCGCTTTCCACATAAAAAATATCACATACATAGTGATCAAGGAAGATAGATAGGTAGGAAATTATCAGAGAAATTAGTTTCTGCCATCTACTTTAAGAAAAATTAGGATATTTTAGAAGCAAATGCCACTAGCCACTCTGACAGTCACAGCTGTTATTTTAGCTACAAAAATTCTTAATATGCAGCAAATGACTGCATTTGAAAGCTCTTAATTGGCATAGGTGTAGCTAAAGGGTAATTTGATATTAACCATGTGTTCGCAAAATGCCGGTCGCAAAATGTTGCGTGCGCGCCAGAAATTGGTGCATGGAAATCAACCTTACCATACCAGTTGTCTTTTGCTGACGCAAAAGAAAGTATCATCCAATCAGTCTGCACATGGGTCTTTCCATGTCAAATCATCCAAAGTATGTAACCATGACATTATGGAATTTGCTCATATTCTGTAAATCTACAGTTACTAAAGAGGTGGAAAATATTCCAAAGTTTGGGTGTGATATTTTATATCGTTTCAGAGACATGCCTATTCAAACTTTATGGGTGTGGCACGCATTCATTTGGATGCAAACATTTTCTCATTACTCCACAATTACAATAGATAGTTGAATGAAAATTGGCAGAAAACCATTTTAATACCTGATAATTTTAAAAATGCTATTTTAAAACTTTGTCTGATACAAGCACGTAACAAGTTTTACGTTTTAGTTTGATAAAGTGAAATTTTCGTATGTCTGTAAAGGCATTCAGATTTAAGGGTGTGACCATACGTTTATGGAAGACTTTTATAGACCACATGAAACGGTATGAGTGCCACTTATTACAGCCAATTTCATCAATTGTATATGAAAACAAAAGAAATTGCATATAAATGAAATTTATCCATATGTTTCCAGTTTGTGCCAGTTTGTAGCAAGGTAACTACAGGTGAATATCACTCTCAGATATTAATTCTAATGACTTTGAAGAGGTGTATTTAATACAATGATTGTGTTATCATGCTGTATTGCTTTATCTCTTGCCAGCCAGTTTTTTATTGTTAAATGGCTAGAAAAAACATTAAATGAGACAGTGAGCTATTTTGCTATGTGAAAAGTAAATTATTTGTTATATAGTTATTTTTACATAAATGTTTCCTGATGCATAAGTTCAATATCAAAGAGGTTTTGTTGGAGGCTTACTAGTACGTTATTTTATTACTCCTCAAATTAATGGCATATAAAGTTGCATATAGTCTATTCAATTCCTCAGTTACCATGGCATTACTAAACACACCAGAGTTAATGATGGCCAAAGGTATCGTGTGCACTAGAATGCAGATAAGTCGCACATACATTTGGTTTTCAGGTATTACATCATTTATATTTCCATGTCATGATGAAAACAGAGTTAGATTTTGTTAGTTAGAAAAGTAGTTGACTGACGTGACATGTGGCTACTTTATCTCCAAATGCTTAGCAATTATATGCTGTACAGCGTGGGGAAAATATGTGTCATAATTGATGTCATCAGAAAGGATGCAATGAGATAGGTGTCTGTCTCTGTGATAAATAATGACTGGGTGTAAGGTATAGTGTTGATTGTTCCATTGGAAACTCTGAATCTCGTCTTGAATGACACATTTGTAATTTTCAGCAAAATCAAGCACGATTAAGCGCCTTGTAGGTGAAAGATTTTCTCTGCAATTTTTGAAATACCTGCTCTGACATTTTCATATGAATTATTGAGTTGTCAAATCACAAATTGGATTAGCAAGTGTGTCTATATATTCTTCTGTGCTGGCTTTAATTGTAATAAGGGTTGGCCAGTCTGTACATTGCCACTGACTGTATTCTACTTCATCAATCTCTAACTTAAATAATTCTGCAGTGACAAAGTCTCTAAGTGACTTTGTTCCTGAGCATTCTGGACAGCAATGTACCATGTATTAATTTCTTTGAATATCACAAACAACCATATTCACTAAATCCTTGTAAGTACATGTAAATGTTAAAGCACTCACTAACAAAATTACATTTTGATGATGAGTGCACACACACATACAGTATGAGACCCAGAAGCCCCAACATTTACGCGCCACTTTGGGCAAAGACTACAATATTTCGAAAAGCCTATTTCAATTTGTTAATTCTTCTGTTTAAATGGAACATAAATTTGTTTAAGGTTGCATAGAAGAAGCCTTTTCTGTTTGTGTTTATTTCTCCCAATACTGACAAAGTCCTTCTTTCCAGGCATTGCCCTTGAGTATTCATCATCTTTATAAAACAACCTTACTGCTTCTTCTACATAATCTACAATTCTTTTTCCAGTCTTAGGGTCTGGATCAGCAAGGATGCCTTTTGCTTCTTTTCATGATCGAGCTGCTGGAACAAGATATTCTGACAGATCGAAGAACATTGCTGCATACTCCCTAGAGCACGAGTCAGGTACAAGAGTACGAATCCTCACTTTCTCACTGTATGATGATTCTTTAAACCTCTCCTTCAAACTAAAAGATATTTTATGAATACCCTTGCATTTCCTTTTGTGTCTTTTGAAAAGATCACAGCAATTCACAGACTTTTGCTCAAATACAAGCCCATATGTCATGTTATGGTGTTTATATATTCTTGCATCATTACTAAGAGAGCCAATTCCGCTTCGCCATAAGAGAGAATCTTGAATATCAAATGGTAGGTCAGAAAATAATGATATGTCAATGTTTTGTGTTAATGAAGTCTTGTGGCATGGTTCATTTAGCAAATTTCCAACACTACAAGACTCCATATCTATCCTGCATTCAACCTTGAACTAAGCAACTTATCTTACTTCTTCCATTTTATTATCTAAAAGACCACCCATATTGCAGAGTCAACAATGAGAATGTGTTGACATATTGATAAGACTAAATTGATTTCACACCCTCATCTTTGAAGCAACTTAATCATAGGCGTCTAGACGTCCTCTTCCTTTGAGCTAATCCTTTTCACATAGCAAAATAATTCACAGTCTCATTTAATGTTTTTCTGGCCACTTTACAATAAAAAACTGGCTGGCAAGAGATAAAGCAATACAGCATGATAACACAATCATTGTATTAAATACACCTCTTCAAAGTCATTAGAATTAATATCTGAGAGTGATATTCACCTGTAGTTACCTTGCTACAAACTGGCACAAACTGGAAACATATGGATAAATTTCATTTATATGCAATTTCTTTTGTTTTCATATACAATTGATGAAATTGGCTGTAATAAGTGGCACTCATACCGTTTCATGTGGTCTGTTGAGACTTTCGTATATCTCGTTCTTGCTGGTTCTACGAACACTGTTTCGAGCAGAAAACTCAAGAAAAAGACTCTTTTATTTTAGTAGCAGCGTCATTGATTCTTGCTTCTCGAATCTTAATTTCTCATTTCTACTATCTCTTATATATACTTCTCAAAACACGAATTCTTAAAATAAAACCCAATCATAAATCAGAATAAATAATACGTAGGTTTGGGTGTGGATACACGCAAGGAAGATGATTCAGACTAAAGTGCGTGTATGAACTAAACGAACAATGTGTTGCTGACGCAAATACTTAGTTTATAATCTTAACAAACAAGAAATATTATATTAATGGTTTCGCTAAGGAAGGAGTCATACATGCGCAGCGCCAACTACACGGGACTGTAATGCATGCTGGCTGCGAGGCTGAGAAAACCGACATGGTCTATAAAAATCTTCCATAAACGTATGGTCGCACCCGTAAATCTGAGTGCCTTTACAGACATACGAAAATTTCACTTTATCAAACTAAAACATAAAAGCTTGTAACGTGCTTGTATCAGACAAAGTTTTAAAATAGCATTTTAAAAATTCTCAGGTAGTAAACTGGTTTTCTGCCAATTTTCATTCAACTATCTATTGTAATTGTGGAGTAATGAGAAAATGTGTTGCATCCAAATGAATGCGTGCCACACCCATAAAGTTTGAATAGGCATATCTCTGAAACGATATAAAATACCACGCCCAAACTTTGGAAGATTTTCCACCTCTTTAGTAACTGTAGATTTACAGAATATGAGCAAATTCCATAATGTCATGGTTACATACTTTGGATGATTTGACATGGAATGATCCACAATGGAAAAATGTTTACCAAATCACTATTTAGCTTTTATATTACATGCTGCCTTCTTTTCGAGCCCTTGTGAGTCTGTAATGTACAGAGGCTCAACTACCCTGGATCCAATCAGATCTTTCTATTTCCTATGTGATACTCAGGCGCAGACCCAGCACAACAATCTGACCGTTGATCTTGAAAATGGGTGTTTTCAAGAAACCACACCCATTCCAAATGGCAGAATAATGTACTACCTCTAAGAAGCTACCATTAGTTGAAATTATATAATGTTATAGGATGAGCAACAATCTTCACTGCAAGTTAGAAGCAATTGAATAAATGAGCTGTCATTTTTACTGTAGTCTACAGGGGTGAAAGAATTTTTAGACAATTGGAAAGATTTATTTACCCCATTTATTATATTCAATAATATTTGAAGCCTTATTTTGAAATGCTGAAAAAATTCACACTCCTAAAATATTGCTAATTATGTCATTCTATTTGGATCTTGAGAGAGCGAGACAGCAATATAGGGACGGCATATTTCTGAATGAGGCATCTGGAGATGAGTAGTAAGCCTCCATAAGGGAGCAGAAGTGGGATCAGGGTGGAGTCCTTCAAAAATTTTTAAACCAAACCTTTACATAGCACGAAATGCCCTTTTTAATATCAAAATACATCCTGTCCTAGATAGGATAGGCTATCTATTGTATGGTATCATGCACTAGCAAAAACGTGGGGGGTTTCAGCTCCCAGTCTCCCCCCAGCTCCAGCATGCTTACTCTCTTGTTGTTTCAAATAGCTTTTTGCTTGCAAACATTAATGAAGAGAAAGTTAGCTATTGTGAACATTTATTTATAAAATGCATGCACTTTGCAATTAGCATGTACAAAATATTTATGGTAGGAACTTATTCAAAATCTTTTATACCCCACCATGAATTCGCAAGAAAGTTTGATCACCCCCAATGAAACAAGGCAACAAATTGATATCCCTACAAACATTCTTCCACCCTTTTACCCCACATTGAAATAGCTGCTTTTTTAGGGGCCTTTAAGAGTACATAGCAGTTATGAGAAAAGAAATGTCTTCATTTCTATCATGGAAAAAGTGATACTGCCTTGAGATGGAGTTATGAATATGTCCATCTAAATGATTGAGCAGAAACTTGTAATGTAAGGGGACTTTTTAAAGATATTATTATTTTTCCAGCATCTGTAGACTGGTTAAGAGACTTTGAAAGCCCTAGAAGTGTAAAAGGAAGTCATACAAGGAGTTTACAATGGAGGAAGTTTACATACAAGAAGGAAGTTTGCACTGGGTTGATTTTTTTACAATTTTCGACTCATTAAATAATTCTGTCTAAGTGATATGATAATGAATGCCGTTGGATAAGAGTATACAATTCCCTGCAGTGGAAAGTCCTAAAAACAGCAACACCAAGGAAGTAAACCTGGAGCTTTTGCAAACTATGGGTAAAGCAAATAAGATGTAGTGAAAATTTGTACTTAAAGAAAAAATTACTAATGAATTGCAATCACCAAGAAAATCATAACATCAGTTAGGAAAATGCTGCACAGAGAGAAGAAGCCAATGAGGAAAAATAGCAACTCATCTATTGATAAAAGAAATTCAAAACTAAACTTGAATGTTCTCATGATTATTTCAAAGTGTTTGTATTGAATGGTGCATTAGAGCAGGGCTTCTCAAACTATGGGTCGCGACCCCAAATGGGGTCGCGTAGTAAACTTTTGGGGTCGCGTAAAACTAGTACGGAGTTGTTCCATGGTCATAATAAATTACTTCGACACTTTTAACGTCAAGTTAATAGGCTATCCGTTTCCAAGCAATGTATTTTTGAGGATTGACCGCAACTGCCGTTTTGAAAAATCCAGCAATAACGTGTAACCAGTCATAACAATTGATGTAGTGTTATGCCATTATTGCAGTGACATGCTGACTAAAACTAACTGAAGTGCTCGCCTAGTTTTTGAAGGAAGCTTTTTTACTACGCCGCTCTCGCTGATAGCACTTAAACCTAACTATTCCAAGATCATAGAAGGACTTTAGAGTTAGACTAAAGTTTGAAGCAGTTACAAGATTGATTTCACTATGGACCAGTGGTTAGGTTTAGTAGATTCATGTGGTAACAATGAAAACACAAAGAAAACAGTTGATAAATCAAAAAGAAAAAGGAAATATGGTTACTCATTTTTGCAATATGGATTTACTTGCAGTTGTGAAGACGGAGTGGAAATACCTCTTTGCTTAATTTGTAATAAAACTTTGTCTTTGGAAAGCTTGAACCTTCCAAGTTAAAAAGGCATCTTAACACTAAACATGCGGAATTTTCGGACAAGCCAATACAGTATTTTGAAAGACTTCTCAAGTGTTCAAAGAAGCAGAAGCAGTTCACAGAAAATTTTTCCACTTTGAATGAGAGATATATGCGTGCTTCTTATGAAGCCAGTTATTTGATAGCAAAATCAACCAAACCTTTCTCGGTTGGTGAAAATCTCGTTTTATCTGCAGCTGTTAAAATGTCAGAAATCGTACGCGGAAAAAAGTATTGTCACGAAATTCGTAAAATACCCTTATTCAATGACACTGTTGCAAGAAGAATTGCTGAAAATAGTGACGACCAATTGCAGCAGCTAATCACTCGCCTGAAGAAAAGTCAAAAGTTTGCAATTCAGCTCGACAAAACTACAGATGTATCAAAAAATGCACAGCTGCTACTTTACGTGCGGTATGTACATGAAGAAAACGTTGAAGAAGAATTGCCTTTTTGTCAATCTTTAAAATGTCACACCAAAGGTGAAGGTGAAGATATCTTCTTTAAAGTCAATCAATTTTTTACGAGTGAAGGTTTACAATGAGAAAATTGCATTGGAGTTTGTACAAACGGCGCAGGGGCAATGATCGGCAAGCGTGCTGGGTTTGTCGCAAAAGTGAAAGAACATGCAACTCCGGAACGCGTTACGTTTACTCATTGCATGATCCATAGGGAGGCACTCGCAGCCAAAAAGTTCTCTGGATCTCGACACTGTTCTTCGAGATGTTGTCAAAATAATCAACTATATTAAAAACAACGCTCTCAACAGTCGTTTGTTCACAAATCTTTGCGAAGGACAAGATTCAAACTATGCAAGCTTACTAATGCATGCAGAAATCAGTTGGCTATCGAGAGGCTACAGTATACAAAGGTTATTACAGTTGAAGGATGAACGTGTCATGTTCTTGAAAGAACAGAAGTCTGCTTTTGCGGACCTTTTTCTCAATGATACTTGGGTTCTTAAGCTATGCTATTTGTCTGATATTCTCGGAAAATTAAATGATTTGAACATATCTCTTCAGGGAAAAAATGCAAAATTTTTACTTTTCAAGATAGAATTGAAGCTTTTATTAAAAAGCTTACAATATGGAAAAGTAGGACAGAAGATGGTAATTTGGAAATGTTTGCTGCTACAGATGATTATTTAACTGAAAAAAACTTGTCCAATCTCTTCATTGTCAAGGTCAGAATTGATCATTTGAATAGCCTTCAAACACACTTTCGAAAGTACATTCCTACGGACATTGATTCAGGAACAGAAAGTTGGATTCGTGAACCATTTGTAAGGCAATTGTCAGATGTCACAAACCTGTCATTAACAGCCCAGGAAGAGTTTGCAGATTTATCTAGCGACAAAAGTTTGGAACTTCTATTTTCAAAACAAACTTTATGTGATTGTTGGATAAGGATAAGAAATGAATCCCAACCCTTTCTGAGCTAGCCCTTGATAAACTCTTGCCCTTTTGCACTACATATTTATGCGAAGCGGCATTCTTAACACTTACAACCATTAAGTCAAAAAACCGATACTCTTTGGAAACTGTTGAAGATGCTCTTCGCCCCGCATTGTCTTGCATCATTCCACGAATGGATCACTTGTGCAAGAAACACCAAGCGCATCCATCCTATTAAATGTGGTTGAACACATTTTTTGTCATTCTTGCGCATTTGCATTGTTCTGTTGTAAGCTAAATGTCAGATGTCACACTTCTTAAAAGACAAACATTTCCCATGTAATTCGTAGTGGAAGGTAACGTTTTAATGTCATTAACGTGAATGTGCCCATAATGGGGTCGCGCTGAAATACCTTTTTCAAAACGGGGTCGTAGAACAAAAAAGTTTGAGAAGCCCTGCACTAGAGACATCTTCTGAAATAGACAGCATTGATAGTCCAACTTTTCAACATACCACTCTACAAAAATTGAACTGGATTGGTACAATTTGGGTGACAAAATGTCTCAGGAATAAGCTAAGCTATGGGTTTGAGATTTTGCCAGGTGTTTTGTATCATAAATGCCAATTGATGGTAAAAAGATTAATAAAATCTGACTTGGCATCCACTTGCTTCAGTGAGCGAGATCTCACCACTAGTGTTTTGGCGAGATCTTGCAAGGGGCCTGGCCCTCTTACCAAGAGCATATAAACAGGCCCTTGCACAAGTCAGCAAGTAAAACAATCACGAACAAAACGTGCCGTTTTTAATACATTTTCTTCGCAGAATCCAAAAATGTAATTATCATATCTCTAGTGTCTGTTGCAGCTGTTACATAACTTTTGCCACAAAGTTTAACCCCCAAACAGCTAGTATTATAACATCAATATAGTCACATACGTATTTCACAAAGGAAAGATTTTGCCAGGATAGAGTCTCCTGCATAATTCAGATGGAGATTGCTACCATTTGTGTGATATTTGGTATCCATTTGTTCAGGTTTGATAAATCAAAATTGGTGCTGCTGGCATCTCGGCTCTAGGATCTTATTTACACCAGATGCTTTGTCATTGAGATTATCTCCTCTAGGACCAATGCTGGAAACTGTAGGTTTGTTATTATCCTTGTTTAATGACCGAGCAAGGCTCGTTATCTCATCAGTAATTCCACTGCAGATTTATCGTTTTGCAAATCATTTGTCCCTACATGTAGCATATAAAGACTTAGTTTGTCCTCTTCTGCTGGTTTTGCATAGTGTTTCATTTGCCTTACTTCGGCCCCTGCGAAGGAACGAACCACTATTTTAGCGTCTTTGCTCTGCATTTTCTAATGTTTGATAACTTAATCATTAAATCACCTATAATGTATACTCTACGGTTTTGCACAACTTTGCCGGAAGTTTCCTCCATCCCCTTAGCATTAGAATTCCCAAATCGATAAGTTGGTGTTGTTTTTGTTTTTTATGTCCTGCTTTACAAATTTGGATATTAGATGCTCCTTGTCGGGGCTTCGTAGTATCAAGATGTCTTATTTTTTGTTGTCGGCATTGTTTTCAACCTCATCACGTATGTAACCTCTCCCTTGAATTAGAATTATCGAGGAGTACGAATCGGTTCATATCTGTTTTCAATGGAGATGTTTGAATGGGCAATGAAGCATTGTGTTTGATAGTGTGTTTACTATCTTTTCGAGAGTCATGAAACTTAGAAGTCAAAAAATAATAAATAGCTAAACTCAACTGGTGCAAAGATTCGATCTGTCTTTAACAAAGATAACGTTTCACTTGATTCATGCCAATATTGCATTCTGGAAAATTTTCTCGCTACAGATTCTAGCCAACACTTTTTTCGGACAAAATGGCTTGCCACTTGTGCTAGTAAAGGCCATTGTACACGAGTCAACA
>WIPJ01067516.1:282330-317725 GCA_018155075.1 Cassiopea andromeda | reverse complement strand
CTTTGTATGCACCACTTTTATCCCTGTTTCTGATCCACCGACGACCCCAAGTTGTACGCTTTCTTTTTCTTCCCTTCTGAACTTGCTTCATAAGATAAAATACCAAATATGCTGCTCCAAAAAAGGTTATCGTCTCTATCTCATCCATGTCGAAAGACTTTGTGTATTTGCGTACATTGGCGAAAGCGACAAATGTTCCACAGCATTTGTTGCCTCTTCACAAAATGTTGCCCACAGGAGTCAACATTTGTGGGCAACAATGTCGGCATACATGTTGACCATAAATGTTGACTCGTGTACAATGGCCTTAAGACTTGGCCAATTTGGCGCAAATGCAATTGGCGAGTTATGAAACTAATGTATGGACTAAAGAACTTTCAATACAAAATTTCCTGACTGCCGTAAATTCTTTTTAGCCCCCTTCTCAATTGAGCCCCCTTCTCCAATAAGGCCCCTCTTTAGACCAAGAAATAAATTAACCCCCCTAGAAAATATTGAATACTACCAAGCTTAAGAAAGGTTCATAAAAGTAAGTAAACTAAGCTAGATCACGCTTTTTGAATCCATAGTTGTCAAGCATCACGAATCAGTCATTCATTTACTTACTGTCGATAGAAACGTTGTATATCAACAGTTACTACAAATTTTTCAATTTCCTTTGTTCTACTGTGAACTAATGATGTATTAAATGGGGGTGAATTTCACATTATTATTTTTGGGACTAGCAAGGAAAAGGTTAATATTTGTTGGAGACGTGCAGATAGAAGAAAATAATGAAGAAAAGGTGTTGGGCGTCACTCTTGCTTAGAAATCAAGTTTTAAAAAGACGTCCTAACACTCTGCAAAAAAGCTAGTCAAAAGCTTCATGCACTTACACGTATGCCAATCTATATGGAACCCGATAAATTAATATTGTTGATGAAAACATTTGTAATGTCCCAGTTTAGCTATTGCTCACTTTTTGGATGCTTCAAGATAGAAGTTTGATCAATAAAATAAATAGAATACATAAAAGTGCTCTAAGAATAGCATACAAATATAAGTTTTTTACTTTTGAGAATTTATTACTAAAGGATAATTCGGTAACCGTTCATCAGAAGAATCTGCAGTTGCTCATGATAGAGATGTCCAAAATAAGACATGATCTAAAGCCCAGTTTTATGAAGCAAAGCTTTGAAAAAAAGATACTGCCCCATAACCTAAGTTGCTCTGATAAACTTCAACTACCAAAAGCAAAAACAACTGGCCTTGGAATTTACATAGATTTGTGGGAGGAGAATTATGGGAGACACTACCACCAGAACTGACAAAGATCAGACTCCCTCAAATTGTCAGAAGGTTTATAAAAACCCACAAATGTGATACCTGCAACTGCAATCGTAAAATTGTATTTTACTTTAACTATATTTCATCTATATCATTGTAATGGTAATTATGCATGTATACTTATTACTATTCTGTAAACAGTTTGCTTTCATTAGATTTTAGCTGTATATATTTAGCCAACTTTAAATGAAAGAATTTATAATTATAATGTATAAACTAAACAATATGGATATTTTTCTCTATTTTCAAACAGCAAATATTTAGTTAACTATTGAAAATTGTCAAGAAATTTATTAAGCCCCTCTCCAATAAGCCCCCCTTTACAGTGCTTGAAATGGACAAGCCCCCGGGGGCTTAATAGAGAATTTACTGTATTTCAGGTTATCTCTGACTTTTTGTGAAAACTGCCTTTTGTGCAGCTTTTCCAAGTTCAGTATGAACCCTTTAAGTCACTGTTCCCCAACCATAGGGCCGCGGACCGGTACAGGAATCAACTGGTAAATAGCCGCGGGCTGAGAAATAATTGTTAATGTGAACAGGCTTTGGTCTTTGCAATGACAGGATTCTCTCGGTTACATCGTGGTCAGTTGAGCACTGAAACTTCTACTCTATATTCAATTTGTCATGTATCTGCATCTTATTGTTGACGGAGGCGTGCGGGTGGCTATTGCTAACAGAGCGGTGTGAAGGAGAGAGGATGAGAGGAGACGACTCATGCTATTATGTTTTTGGTGTAATGTCAAGAGGAAACTGCAAATAAAGTTGCACCACGTCAGCCACATGGAAATTACCAAAGCATAGTGATATCTGTATTTGCACTTTTACACATAACAGCAGATATGAGAAGCTTAAAAATTAGTATGAGGTGGACCCTACTCCCACCGGTCCACAGTACAAGCAATGGCAGGTCCGAAAAAGGATGGGGATTGCTGCTCTATGTAACAAGATTCCTAAACATTTCCAAGAAGAACTTCTCCATCAATTCTGCAAAGCAATCTGCCAAAGCTGCACTATAGGATGTCTTAAAAATGACTTCTTACATGTCTACCTCTCGATCCAGGCAAACACAAGTAAACAAATATTATGCAAATGCCTTCGCACCGCGTGCCCGTTTCATGAAGTCAGAAGAGTGGACAAATGAAAAATAATAGTCAGTCAATTTCAGGTTATAGTTATAAAACAAATTCGAGGAAACTACAGAGACTATATCTTAGTATTAACTGATATTACCTAAACATTATGCTAAAGTACAAATGCTGCAATTCTATAAACGAATACACAACTTGAAATACAAGATAAGTACTTCCTGGGAGCATTTTGGATTTATTAGAAAATTGATAAGATGTAGGTTGTAGATAGAAGCACAGGATTAAAACGAGCAAAAGCAAAGCTATTCAAAAGGTATGGAGAGTATTTTCTGTTCCATCTGCTCCATTTCAAGAATTAATACTAATTTAAGTTATACAATTTTAGGAAAACGATGTAAATAGACCGTAAATCTAAAAGCAAGGGTAAGGAATGTTACGTAGTTTTGTTGTTCGTATAGCCATCCCTTGCACAAAAAAGACAAATGTTCTATGTTATCGTTCAGCTGGTATTCTTGTAAAAACTGCAGGTTACTCATTGAGCTAACAATATCCCTGTATTATTACTCTTAAACTCAACTGATAGTATCCAAGTACTAATCTTTGTATAAATCTAAGAGTCCAGATATTCAGTCACTATAGTTTCTACTTGGAAAAGCTTCTACTAAGAACCTCTAGGAATGACAACACCAACCTTGACATGCTCAATTGCAGTCTTTACAATACAATAACTACTGATGTCAACGATGTGAGAAAGACGGTTGTCAAGAAAAAACAGCTTAAATACGACTACAGCTAGTAAGTCATACAAGTTTCAGAACATGTGAGTATGAACTTGAGCTTCCATTATATCATTGGCTGATTTTTTCTCAAATGAGAAAATGGGGGTATTCTTTTTCTTACATAGAAATAATTCCAACAGTAATAGGTATCAAAGATCATTTATTCTATTCAGTAATCGCAAAGTTGTGTATTGAATTAAGAAACCTCAAAATTTAAAAATTACACAAATACATAAATTTAAGGTAGTCCACAATAATTAAATGATGGTATGTAAAAAAGTACTATAGATATAAGTATATATATTTATGTGTATATATATATATATATATATATATATATATATATATATATATATATATATATATATTTAAATGTTCCAAAATACCATATATATCATAAAGTGGAACAAATACACTTTGAACTAACGGACTTTCTTCAAGGATCGTCTCTTAATTTGTAATTCTCTTTGAATATGACCAGACGATCCTTCCTGTCTTCTGTATGTAGACTGCAAAACAGAGAAATGATTTCTTATAAAACAACTTCAACAACAATCAGTTAATGCATGTGTCACTCACGACTGGACAAGACACAAGGTCATCTAAATCCCACTGTAAATGGCACTTGCAAGACAACGGGTTAAAATATAAAGCACAAAAAAAGCTGTACGAAGGTTAAATAAAATACAAAATGAAAAACCATGCAAAAAATAAGACATATGACCAAACGAAACCAACAACAAATAAATAAAATGACTGCCCAGCTGCAAAAGTAGAAATTATAGAATTAATTAAATTCAATAACGTTGCAAACCTGTCTGCCTAAGAAAACGCTTTTTCGGTTATCAATTGGCACCAAATCTTCCGTCTAAAATAGAATGAAAATGCCACACACAATTAATGGAATGACTACAAAAATCTACACATAATTGCGAAGCAGGAACAGTATATAAATGAGAAGGCAAGCTAATACCAACAAATGATTGCGCATACAAGGTTCATACACATGTTGCCTAATATTTCTTCCTCACTTTTCCTGACTTTCTCCTTGAAAATGTAGAAGTTTTTCTTGACTACCTAATATTTTTCCTTACCAATTGGTCGTACAAATGATGTGATTGAAACAACTTTTAAAATTAAGTAATTGAACACATTTTTTCAACTTTGGCAAGAAAAGGAGATTGTACCTAAATTATCACATGTAAGCAAATGAAGTTGGCTTGCTTATTTTAGCATGCATATGCAATGTGTACAGTCAGTGATGTGCCGAGGCAACTTCTGTTGAGGGGGGGGGGCATTTTGACCAATTGACCAACTATTGCTACTTAAAATAAAGTTCACAGAAAATACTGTTGCCACCTCTCTGGCAGTATTGCTGCCTTTTGACAAACTTTCTTGCAAATTTGAGAACATTGGAGGGGGCACGACGCCCCCCACGCCCCCCACGCCCCCAGTCGGCTCATCCCTGTGGACAGTTGTCAATTGGGCATCAAAGTATTCGTTGGCATGAATGATAAAAATTCCTGAATATTTACAGACTTTCTTCAAGTTTCAATAAATCTGCTGATGCTCCTGACTTTACGTGGCTGTCCCTAAAAACATCATTCTTCCTGATCTTCGATGAACATATCAAGCTTGTGCATAAGTCCAAGTTTCGAAAAGAACTTGAGTTTTTGTACAAGCACTAATTAGCTCAGGAGCATAAAACTACTTTATCATGCTTTAGGTGGGGGAACAGTAGAGAGAGAAGCTGTCTTTAGATAAATATAACCCGCTAAGATGAACAAACCTTACCTGCAATTGAAATCCAATTTTTATCTTTATCAGAGTCAACAAGTACAAACTTTTGCATTCATACTCTTATCATCTATGCACCAAAAGCTTTGGCAGATTATAAGGAAACAGTAGATGGGCTATTCGAAAACTTAAGGTGTATCTTCTATGGGGGCTAAAAAGAGCTTCTGTGTTAGTTGTAAAGAAAAAATGCTATTTTCTAACTTCAGTATCTTCCTACTTACAATCCGCGTCATTCTCCTCTCGGCATCACGTAAATTAGTCCAAATGCCACTTGGGTGCTAAAGATGAAGGAATGACGTAAAACGCAACAAAGAATAAAATGAAAATGTCAATAAGAGGCTTTTTAGGCATCAGAGCAAACTTTGAATTGCATATTTAATTAGATGGTTGATACAAAATGTACCTCGACACCATCAATTCATGAAATACTATACATAACAGAATGCAATAAGTGATAATTTTGGAAAGAGATATTTTTAAGGGAACCAAGTTCATAACATAACTAATACTAATAATTGTGTCTTTGATTTGTGAATAAGTTGTTTGGTGGTGTAGACCAGGTGACCAGAGGGCACAAGAGGGCACCTGAGGGAATTTGCTGGGAGAACAAGGAAGGCTATATGTATAACATGCATCTATGTAAATATAATTGCAAAAACATGGTTGGCGGGTGTCTTAAATGAAGGCTACCTCAGCGAACAAATGAACGGAGGGATTGACAGATTTGGAAACATGATCAAAACTGAATAATAATCACTTCTCACGCAATGCAAAGAAGTTGAATGACAACACTAATGAAAGAACTTTGGCAATAAAATGTACCTTAATCTGCAAAATAGCACTAATCCATCTGTACAAGTACTTCTCATCCTCTGTAGAAATGTATCTGAGAAGGAACACAAAAGACTTGAAAAACAGCAGCCAGTTATTAGAGACGACAGCCTTAAACTTCATCATATATATTTGACATGAGTTCGAGAAAAGAAAACCAAAAATCAAAATTCAAGCAGGAAATAAATTGGTCGTATTACAGTAGAAACCCGCATACAAGAACCTAGGTTTTCCTGGCCAACCTGGATAGGTTCTTAAGTAATGGGCTGGTATTTTCAAGCCCTGCCTGCAAGGTTCTTAACAAGGTTCATATATATCAGTCTTTCTTGAATAGTGAACATTGCAAAAAACAATTGAGTGCCACTGTTCTATACAGTGCGTCTTGCACACATTAGCACTGTTTCCAGTACAAGAATTCTTGGCACCTCTGGAAAATGTCTATTGGCCAGATAATCAATCCTGTTTAACGATTTTGCACTCTGATGTGGGACTGAAAATTCGTAAAAAGTTCAACGGATTCTTGCAGTATTTGAATAGCAACTGGGTGTGGTGTTGTTTCTTGTAGAAAATTGACCAGCACGTAAACAGCTATGAAAGTTCCTACTCTTGAATTTTTAAATTAGACAATATGAAACTTATTATACAAGAGCCAATCCCAGTTTCAGCCTCTTTGGCGTTCTTATTTAGGGGGCTTAAAAGATGAAATTTTAGCCTCAAGGTTTCAATTTCTAATAAAAGCAGGTCCTGTATATAAATAAAGCAAATGGAATGTACTCATCATGAATACTTTTTATAATAAGTCTTAAAGAGTATGCTCAATAAGTGAGATTAGCATTTGACGAAAGAAGACGCCTATCAAAGTCTTTTCTTTAAATTTGCAAACAGTCAGAGACGTTTTGGAACAGGAGCTTTATGCATTTCTTATAAACATGAAAATGGATGTAAAATTTAATATCAGTCGATCGGAGTACCGCCAGAAAAGCAATGGGGAAAATCTACTAGGCGGAAGTTAGTTTCCAGGTGGAATTGTCAAAGTATGAAAGAAGCGGAAAGTACCATTCATCTGATTCATAGTAGGCCACCATTTTCACTATTGTTACAAATTTTGGTACAAAAATAAAAGGCAGATGCCCTTCCTTTCAATACGTGACGTAATTAAGCTCAGCATCTTCAAAAGCTTGGTCGGTCCCGACCAGCCGTGGCCTTCTGCACCTAACTTGTCCAACGATGTCGGTGCTGAGCCAGTCTCGTTGTTCCCATCATTCCTGTGCCACATAGCTCTTTGATATTATCACTATACCTGGTTTTAGGTCGACCTCTTCCTCTTGGACCAAATACCATGCCAGTAAGCAGAATCGTCTCTAAGCTGTTACTATGGAGAATATGGCTATTTAAAGCACGTCCTCGTTTGTCTTCTTATCGGTCCAGCTGATACAGAGTAGACGTTTGTAACACCACAGTTCAAAGCTATTGACTCAAACTTTGTCTTATTTTTTAAGAGTCCAAAATTCCAAACCATAGCTAGCAACGGAGCAAAAAAGAGTTCAATATCCTCTTTTTCATGTTAAATGATATTTTCTTATCCTTCCAGATAATTGCTAGTGCTACTGTGGCCACTCTGACAATAGCAACAATGTTTTTAATTTCAATCCAATCTTCATAATTGCCTGTGATACCGCAACCAAATAAGTAAACTGCCTAACGCTCTCAGTAGATTGATTGATAATCTTGATGCTTATATCATAATCTTTAGTAATTTTTCGTCTAATTTTCATTACTTTAGTCTTCTTTGCATTGAGTACAAGCCCTTATTTTTCACTCTCTAGTCTAACTCTACCCACTAGATCCTGCAATTATTTCATGCTGCCTGCTGTGAGGAATACGTTGTCTGCATATCTCAAGTTTGCGATTGGGTGTCCATTGACTGTGGCTGTTCCTTCAAAACCAGATGTTTTCTCATAATTGTTTCAGAATATAAGACTAAATGTGGTGATAACATACACCCCTGTCTGGCTCTTTGTTCAATTCGAAGCCATTCGGTCAATCCATAGGTGGTTTTCACTGCTGCTTTTTGCTTATCATACATCGCTTTCCACAACAGTATGATATGCCAAGGAAAGCCCATTTCGTGCATGTTTTTCATAGGATGACGCGTACCACATTGTCAAAGGTATTGGTGTAGTCATTAATACAGAAGAATATATCTTTTACATCTTCATCTCTCTTTTCAATGACCATTCTAGATAGCGAATTTGATTTCTTGTTCCCCTACCGGATCTGAATCATGCCTCTTACTCAGCAATTTCATCCTTCATTTTATTTAAACTTTTCAGTAAGATTTTCCTACTGTGACTAATGAGTGCGATTTTTCTCTTATTAGTACGTTGCAGAGTGTCCCCTGTTGGGATTGGTACAAAGATAGAATTTATCCAACCCCCTGGCTACCTTCTTCCCGCTCAGCTTTTACAGCGCAGCTTCTGATAGTGAGCTGCAATATTGGGACCTTCAGACTTGATTAATTCAGAAATGATTTCATATACTCCAGGGCTTTTGTCAGTTTTCAGATCTTTGATGACTTCTTCTATCTCTCCTAGTAGAGAAGGCGGTTCGAGTTCGAAGGTAGGATCTTCTAGGTGGCTTGGGCCTAAATCGCTTTTCTTCCCATATAGTTTGTAACAGTACTCTTCCCACCTTTCCCAAACTTTGTCCCCATCGCATGGAACGGTTCTGTTTTCTGACTTTACGGTGTCGGCAGTTGGTTTGAATGCTTTTGCAAGATTTTTAACTCCCGTGCACAGGTCTTTGGTGGAATTATTAATAGCATTATCTTCTATAGTCTTACATTGTCGTTCGATAAAATTCTGCTTTTCTCTTCTCATCAGCTGTTGGACTTTTGCATTTTGATTTCTGTATTTTAATTCAATATCCAGATTATCAAATCTTCTAGATTCAAGCTCTTTCCTACGTTAAACTTCATTTAGTGATTCGTCCGAGAAACAGTAGGCTCTCTTCTTATCTTTCTTGCAAATCTTTTCTTTAGCAGTGTTGATGATGATTTATTTCGCAGCATTTCAAAGTGCATAAGATTTCTTTTCGTCACATCGTAGTAGTACCTCAAATTTGTTTGCGATTGAAATTTTAAAATTTTCGTGTAAAGTTTCACAACCTAGTCTCATTGTGTGGTAGGGTTGATCTATATATTTTAGATTAAATTTGATATCTACAATTAGGAGTTGATGGTCACTGCTGTAGTCTGCACCTGGGCCTGTCCTTACATTTTTTTAAATGTAATCAATCTGGTAACGAGGTTTTTGCCAAGTGAGATCCAGTGTGCAGATGTCTAAGGTGGTGTTTAAACATTTTGTTGGTGATCATCAAGTTGTTTGTGTCACAGTAATTGATAAGATCTTCACCCCTCTCATTATGTGGTCCAAGTCCAAATCTTCAACATGCCGACCTTGGAGTATCTTGTTTTCCCACTTTGGCGTTGAAATCTCACATTAGTAGTTTGACATCTCTGTTTGGAATGCAGTCAATAGTTTCCTGAAGAGTATAATTAAGTTACAACCTGCATATCTAAAAAGCTGATTCAGAGGACTCTCCCTTCATACCTTCTTTAATCAAAAATGAAATGAAATTACACGAAACCCTTCTTTCAAGCTCTCTAATCTAGCCAAGGAAAAGTATATAACGCATTTCTGTTAACAACCAGCAGTTTAATATGAAGAACCAGAACGGCATATTTTTTTCACTCAAAAAGTGAACAAACAACCGTAAAATAAGAAATGGTTCTCAAATGTTTAGCTTGTCAGGTTTCGTTTAAAACTTCGCGTGTTTGCTTAACAACAACTATGTGCTGACCGTCAGTATGGTGCCCTAAATGCGAACGGACTGCCTTGCAAGATACTATCGAGGCTGGGAAGCTGAAAATTTACAGCTTATTTTCTGATTCTTCCGCTTGTTCATTGACCAACAAATTGATGAAATTATGCATTTTGATTCGCTGAATTTAGACGGGAGAGATTCACCGCCTATTTCATAACGTTGCCAATGTCATAACAAAACAGAGGAGAGTAGCAGCGATTTCTTGCTCCTACGCAGAACTTCTTATCGACAAAGAACGAACACCATGGAGATTTCTAACAACAGCAAATGGCAGCATCGATTTGTACCCTGTAAGGGAACAGCTTTTTTCAAAAGTATTTTTCTTATGTCCCAGGATATTGACCAAAAATCTCGCACACTCTGACAGTCCGCCACTGCCTGACACTCAATAACTATATGATGACATAAGCAAATTGTACTACGATGAATTGTTCCATTTCCAGTAGAGGTATCACAGACACGTGAATTCTACTGCCAAACAGCTGTTTCAACATAACATAAAGGAGGAAGGAGAATAATCTTTCCTTAATATACCGCAGAGCAAAAAACAGAAAGTACCTTTTCTCATTTCCATTCACTAGAGTAATGCCATACCTAAAAAAGATTGGAAATAGAGGATACTGCACAGCAGCTGTAGAAAAGGGAAAATTAATATGGGGCACAAATCACAAAGGCAATCAAAATGGGGTACAAGTTATAGTCATGTATCATCATAATCAAAGAAACACATAAAAATTGACAAGAAATTACAAAAAATGAAGGAACTAGTTTTATGTTTCAACTTTTATATGAACCTTATCACTCTTCTTCAGGCCAATCATATGCTGCAAAATTAGTTTCTAGAAACAAATTTACCGATCGATCGTCAATCGATCGAGGAGTCAGTGCAGTAGGCAGTAGTAGATACGCCTAGTTGCCAAGCAGTTTGGTGGCTATTCAAGAAAAGGTGAGGAAATGGGCGTCTGGGGCCGGTAGCTGAGTTAGCTAATTTCATCCTTATGTCAAACAATTGACTGTCAGGAGTTTTCAAACAGTGCTTACATGATCCAGGTTGCAACATGCATGCCAGAAGATTCTAGGAGCTTCTGAGAGCAGTGCCCACCCTGTGACTGACGCAAAAAATCTCGAAAAAAATATTTTCCAAAAATGCTAATTATGGGCTACCAACTTCTGAAAACATCTTAAAGTAAATTTCGTACAGCTAGGGATAACATGGAGCTAGGAAGGTAATCTAGTATATGCACACAATATTTGACTAAATCTCTTAATCAAAGGTGCGAGGAAGGGAAGTTTTTCAAGTGAAAGTGCCAAAGTGGAGCAAACTAACCAGGCTGGCAAAGTGATGGAGCATAATGAAACTTATTTTTTTGTAAAACTGTGGCTCGTAGAGTCATCGGAAAGGAATCAGATAAATAGAATGATTGATGGAAAGGGACTCATTGAAAGAGCTACTAAATGTAATGCAGCAATATAAATACAAATGTTGAATTGTAGAATTTCCACTTCATTTGCACATCAGCAGAAACTGAAAATCTTGCCTTTTTGACGACTTCTTTCTCCCTTTCTCATCTGCACCGATGTAAAAATTCCACTGATGCAGTGCTAGCTGCTCAATTTCTGAACCATGCTAATGATGAAAAGATGATGATGATGATGATTATGATGAAAGGAAAGGCTTCAAGAAATGAAGATTCTCCTACATATTACAAGGCAATGCAAAATTTCTATTGAGTGTCCTGAAGGTAAAAGAAACATTCATGTGAAATGGAAGGTAACAAGGTAACAGAAGAAACAAACAAAGAATCCATAAGAACAATAAAAGCTGAAAACAAAAAAGGAAAATAATCACTAGCAACATAAAAGAGCCTTGAATGAAACTGATAAGTTGATGAAAAGAATTAGTTGTAAAAAGACATTCATGCAACAGAGAGGATGGTCATTAATTTTTCAAGGAGAGGGGGAAGAAGACATCGCGGAGGGATACTAAAACACTACCCACTCATAGGAAGGGGGGATAAAAAATAAAGAGCATCATAAAGAAAAGGTATGAAGTTTCTTCTCAAGCGTTGAGCGGATGATTTTACGTTAATCTGAGAGAGGGGGGGGGGTGAAAACTCCATCAAATTAATAACCCGCCCCTTTTACCTCTTTCAAGGAAATAATGAGATTTCCTGTTTTGATTTTGAGAAAGTGCTCCTTCCAGCCACCATCATTTTTTCGCCAGTAGATTTTGCCACTCATACTAAGTTTGTTGTCTTGCTGGAAAGTAGAAAATAGCTTCCTTTAGCAACTGTTCATGTTACGATAAAATTTTCATATTATGTACAAAACTGGTCAATACACGTTTTTGTATTATTTTGCCTGAGCCTCAGGTTTCCTAACTTTTCCCGACATTGGGACTGAGATATTCTTAAAATTCTCTAAACATTTATTGAAATAAACTGGCTAAAATAGGTTAAACTTTATTTATTTATCTTGCATACTCGAATTTGTACTCCATCTTCAAAATTTTGAATGCAATAATTTCGTAAAATTGATTTTTGATCAACAAAGCACTTACTTTTGGAAACTGAACATTTTCAATTTTCTTAAGATTTTGGCCATTTGAGCCTCATTTTCTTATAAACTCTTTCTTATAAAGATAATGTGGTTACATGTATTCTCCATGATTCTAGCACGAAAATCAAATATTGCTACAAAAGACACCTAAAAATCATTGAGGAGAATTACTATTGTGGACAAATAACAAGGATCAGTTAAAGCCTTCGTTTACACTATACCGTTTTCATACAAAAATGATATGGGAATGCTTCTTTTTGGACTACCGTCTACATCGAACCGTTTTCCCATCCGGCATCAAATGAAAACGATTTATTCAAAAGAATTATAACGTTCAAACTATAAGGTTCTCAAACAAAAGCATTTCCGTACCCTTTTCGTATGGGAACGGCATAATGTAAACGGGACCTAAATATGACTGCCATACATATTACTGTCATAAATAATCCCGCAAGCCCATATCAAACCCATCCATGACAGTAGCAATATCACGTGATCATACCATGTTGCTTCACAATAGGCCTGACTGTGTGAGAACAATAATGGGAACTTTCCCTTTTAAATTTCATGCCTATCAATAGTTGAAGTTCTTGTCCAGTACTGGATTTGTAATGTTCAGGTTTCGGCGATTCGAACTATATGCGCGCTTAAACCGGAACTGTGCGCTCATTGGTTAAATGCCTTTTCCCTTAGTTACATGGTAGCAACTATCCATGCTTGGTTAACTACAGTGAAAGCACTACAGGATATCCAAATTCTTATGATTTACTATTGATTCGTCTATCGTCCAGTGACACATTGATTGTTTGGTTTAGGTTTGGAGCATCTACTGATGTTCCACGCCTACCTTTAATATATTTTGTTGAACATCTACCCTCTGATTCGCGACGGAAAGAGGTTCCTTGGACAGTGTTTGACTAGGTCTCCCCTGTTGACAATCCTATTTTCGTTATCATTCGAGCTAGAAATTCAAATAATTCTGGTTTTATTCAACTTAGAAGGCGATCATTATCTATGACTGGGGTGGGAGCTGAAGAGAAAAATGTGGGTAACTGAGCAAATCAGTTGTGTTAGTTGATGGTAGCGAGGTAACTTTTAAATACAGGGTTGGTATAAACAAATCACACTTTAGCATAAGTACAACGTCAAAATGGCAAATATAAAGCAAAATGGTGCCATATTATCTTAAAAAGCACTATGCTTGTAATACAAGTAAGTGGAACATATTAGGCATTTTTATAGCATGTTTCATACAGTCACAAAGCTGGTTCTGCTTATCTGGTGGGGGCAATTTTAGGTTGAAATTTTCCCACAGGGACAGAATGTATGGAAAATAACAAAAAACATTCCAGTTTAAGGAAGCTTAAAGGCGCATTTGCCAAGTGCAGCTCGCCCCCTAGATTTTTTACTGCTTTCATTAATGCTATGAATATTATAAAAGAAGTCTTTTGAATAACTATGATTCTAACTGTGAACAAATTACTGGCAGGAATGACGGCGAATGAAATTGTTAAGTTTCCTAGCATAATAGACTTCAATAAAGATAAATTGGATGTCTTATTAAAAGGCGAATCAAAGTAAAAGGCATATCTTATATTAGACAAAAAGCTCTACGAGTACATAATAAATGCTACGAGCCCAGCCATTTATATATCTGGGTGACAGGGCGGGTTAGGCTTGAGAAGCTGCTCAAAAGTTTTGTGCCCTTCTATTCTCTTTTCTAAATTTTCAAACCCCCTTCAGAGATATGTATAAGAGTTTATACCACAATGCTCAGAACGTATAATAGCCCAAATTTTCCTTTGAAAAGGTTTAACACCCTTCCAAATTAGAGAAAACCGCCCCCTTACTTAATGTCAGAGCATGGGCGTAGGAACCGGGGGGGCACATGCCCCCACACTTTTCACACATTTGTAGATAAAGTGCTCCTTTTTCAGCTAACAAAGTGGCATTTCTTGCTTGAGAGGTTGTCCCTGAATGCATGTGCCCCCCAATTTTTGAATCCTTCCTACGTCCCTACCCAAAGGCTAGGGTGCAGGGCCAAAGAAGGCGGAAAAAGTTGATGGTATGAAGTTCGGTGATTTTTGCCCATCCCAAGGCCTTAATACATCATTATATCAAAGGCTGTCATACAAGCTGATCGGGATTTTCTTCACAATAAATAGTTTAAGCTGTCTATGGACGGTACAAGTCGCCTAGCCAAGCAATATCGAATGCGTGCCCTCTCGTTCCAAAATAGTATACCTTCTCACAAGAATTTTGGCGACAATAGGATTGTGAAAAGAGGATGCTTAGCGAAACAATGTGCAACGAGTGCTCTTTGGGTTGAAAGTATTATAATTCCAAACGCGAATGATAACGAAGATTCTCCGATCCGAGTTAACGTCACGATCGTTCACGTGACACAGCTGCTGTGAAAACAAAATGTCAATTTAGGCCATTTCACTGCAGAACACGGTGGTAGACTACGAAGCAGGGACGTAATTTTCGGGGGCTATGGGGGCTGAAGCCCCCCAATAATTTTGATAATAAAAAAATTTTTTTATGTAAATTATACTGCATTTAGAAGGTCAGAGAATGCATCAACATCAATAACCACATTGTAGATTACTGGGGGGGGGGCACTACACTATATTCACATCATATTCTAAACTTTTTCTTTTTAATTTGGCCACACTTAGGCCAGACTTTTTCTATATTGCAGAAAATTGCTTTAATAACGGCATTGTATTTTAGACGCTTTAAAACTATAAAAAAAATGTACATTTCAATTCACAAAAGAAACGTTTTATTAAAATTGTAATTAAAATTACACATTTCGAATCTTAATTTCAGATCCGAGTCTCGAATTGAATCATCATACAAAGAAAAAACAAAATGGATTTCTCCTTCTACAAAATATAAGCAGAGAAAGAAAGCAGATCATTTTTCAAAATGGCATCTGCAGATTCTGGGAAGAGCTCTTCATCTATTGGCGATTTTCCGGAAAAGCTACACCAACCGAGATCAATAAAGTTTCCTATGAGAAACACAGGGAAGCAGAAGCGAGCGTTCAACCCTAAATGGTTTGATCAATTTACATTTTTGCATTACCGGGACGATAGTGATTCTGTGATTTGCCATACCTGTGCACTTACAGGTAAAGGCTATACAGTAATTATTTCTGGTGTTTTTCTATTACCGTGCAGAAAGAGAACTTTCGTGATCCTAAGTCATTTTGAGGCCTCAGAGATGGCAAAATCTCTTGAGCTTCCGGGGGCTCCGCCCCCTGGACCCCTGCCAGAGCTCTGCCCTGGACCCGCTGGGTGGCTTTCAGCACCCCCAGACCCCTAGCTGTTTTAGGCAATGATCTACGGTCATTGCGATAGCCAAGGTTCACTAAATTACGCTAGAAATTAGCCCCCTCAAAGTTTTTGTGGAAATTACGGCCCTGCGAAGGACCATTTTGTTGAAGACTGAAAATGCCTCTTCGTTTTGTAGCATAAGGCTGCACTAATCATAATAAGATGGAGAATAGGCCTGGACTCTTTAGGTTTCCAAACAACGATCCAGAACTGCGACAGAAATGGATAAGCGCTTGTAGAAGAAAGAACTCCGATGGAAGTCCATGGTGCCCTGAGGGAAGAAATGTATACATTTGTGGACACCATTTCATTACTGGTAAGTAATGGTATTTGTTTTCACGAAAATATATAATTTAAGTAATTATATTTTAGTGAATATTCCAAACACTTCCACTATATCGCGTCCAAATTCTGTATTACTGAGGAAGCATACGATTTCTGTCTCCAGGAAGGCCTAATCGGAAAGATCCATGCCATTCAGATAATAACCCTTCAATATTCGTGTACGTACAGAGTGATCCTGAGATGCAAAAAAGGAAAGTTGAACGCTGCAACTCTGCCATGAAAAGAAGAAAAACCAATGAAGAAACGAATTCCGGGTATGCCTGGCAGGCAACGCCATCAAATCCAACCCTCAGAAGCGCACAGGATGGAATTGCAAGTGAGGACAAGCTTGCTCAAGCAGAGGAGGGCCCAGCAGCAGACTTAGCACTCCCAAAATATATGGCAGCATCATTTTATGAGCAAAAGTGCAAATTGCTGTCACAGATACAACATTTGAGAGAGGAGAGAAGTAACGCTTTAGCATTGGTTGAAGATACCAAAGCACTATTTTTATTTTTCCATAATTTGAAGTCAAGGTCAAAAGACAAATTCAAGTATTATACAGGATTAACAGTAGCAACTTTTGAACTTCTCTTCAATATTGTTCGGGATTCATTTCCAGAAAAAAGTCGTAGCAGAGTACATTTAGAAGATCAGCTCTTGATGACATTGGCTAAAGTATGCTGATAGTGCAAATACTATTGATGGCAACAAATAATAAGGTCTTGTGTGGTTGCCATTTGATGATTTATTGCTCATTAAATGACGCGGAGGGCAAGTGTAATTATGCTGGAGGTAATAGGAGAAGTTATCAAAGCGATAGCTAATGAAATCCAGACAACAGTTAGGCATTAATAAAGCATATTTACGTAAGGTGCCGTCATCTCAGCAACGTAATTATTCTTTAAGACAAGCATCCAGCTACTTCCCTCCCATTTTCCACTCTCCATCACTATTGGAAATACCAAATCTTTTGTGTGTAGCGGTCGCTCTGAAGATCATTAGAAATAAAAACATTATGACTACTGCAAATAGTGAGCAAAAAGAGAAATTAGTCTGTGAGTCAAAATTAGAGTAATGGTGGGGAGGGGGGACTTTTATTTCAAATAGCCTAAAAAGTTCAAGGAAAAAATCACATGAAAAATGTGGCAATAGAGAACGCAAAGTGACTTCAACAAATAGCTATAAACCATTATTCTGTATCTTCAGGTAAAAAAAAACAGTTCCATACATATTTCTGATAAACTACCAATATCGAATTCCTTGAATTATTGTTACATTGAGCAATATAAGAATAAGGGTGTTTCTTTCTTCCTTTTGTAACAAAAATAATTTTACACTAGAAGGCATAAAAGTATCTTTATGCTTTCAAAATAGACATTTACAATATGCGTGAAGCATACATTAAAGGCCTTGACCAATAAAAGTAATAGCTTCATAATAACGTGATGTAAATGATGAGCAATTGTCAGTTTCATTCAAATACAAAATACTTAGCTCCCAGTGTCATCTTAATTGATTAAGACTTTATATCGCAGCTATGTGTTATATGTTATATATCGTGTCATAAGTTTACATATCATATAACATATATTATTTATTGATGCAAAAATTTTATTGCTGATATTTGTACTAAAACTGAGCTAACACAAAGAAACGAAAAGTGCCCGTTGGAGATACTAATTTATACCTATGGTTATGCAAAATCACGAAAAATATTACTGGGTTTAAGAAGTCTTCTAATTAGCATTGATTCTGCGTTCTTTATAATCTTATTGAGATTTGATTGCTGATAACTTCTAAACCGAAGCTTCAAGATCGATCTTGGCGTGCCGCTTTACAAAAGCTTAATGAAGAGTAACGAACAAGGAAGCACCAACTACAGCCGTGCTCTTCACTAAAAAAGAAGAATATTTCACCGCTAAATACTTTAAATCATTACCAAAAGTGATAAATGATGCAATTTTTTAGTTTTACTACTCTTACTTATGCTGTGCGCCACAGAGCATTGTATAATATAGGGACGCATTATAAAAACTATCATTATCATTATTACAGATTAGGGGCATTTCTATGATGCATTGTTTTCACTTAATGTAAGTGATGTGGATTAGTAAACTTTCCAATAACAATACGCTGCTACCTATTGACGACTATAGGTGTTACCGAAGAACAGAGGAACGATGATACAGTGCCGTTACAGAAGCATGTGTCAGTACTAGCAGATGCAATATTACAGTTAATAGCTACTAATCGAAGTGAATTTGCCCTATCTGCTAGTTATTGTTTTCATACTGGAACAGTTTCTTTTTAAAATCAAAGGATGTTATTTTTCTTATGTTTAGAAAACAAAGTATGCATCAGCGCATCGAAGTTAGCATTCTACGCATAAAGCTGATTAATCATCGCCTTTTGGCTACTGCAGACCACTACGAAAATTATGAATACGTTTTCCTTAAACTCATTGTCTGTTTTCTCTTTTATTTAGTAGTAAACATCATTTATACTAAAACATTTTTCTGTAACAAAAATCACACACATATTTATGCGCCTACATTCAGGTTGAATTCAAAAATTAACGAATGAGCTTGTGCGTATTCGAAGCACATCTCATTTCCACAGGTACTAAATTAATGAGTGACCTTTGTCTTTGTTTATTTACAGGAAAGCTCAGTAATCAGGAATGTTATATTAAACATTTAGCGAAATCGAGGACAGCTCTGATACATGCATACAAGGTGATTTGGCACGGGAAATTAGAGGGCGATGTGGGAAGCTTCTTTTCAATTTTCATTTTATAGGAAGATTTCTGTAAAGAAGTGACCGCCGGAGGAAGCTATCACTTATTCTGGACTCTACATATCACTAAATATAATAATAACCTAATGAGTATGTGTGTCGGCTCCTATGGATAACGAAAGAATTCTAGTTGAAGCATACTCTTCTCAATAAAACTGTTGAACAGTTTATTAAAAACTTCATGTGTCAAATCTAAAAACAAGAAGGCTACAAATTGAAAAACGTAGTTAAACAATGCAGAGAGGGCAAAGAGCTCCTCATGTATATTAAGAAAGTCGGTCGTTGCAATAGTGTCAAGGCAAATCTAAAAATACTCTGATAATTCAGAGACTATTTGCTTTATCTTTTAAGTATAGCATAAAAGCAACAAAGATGTATTTTCTCTAGCCTTAACCAACCGATTTCAACGCATGAAACTGAGAGTATTGTTTCCACAGCTATCAAATACGAGGCTCATAGTTCACTTGCAAGGGGGCGGCCATATAAATGATGGGTGCTTGATAAATGAAGAAACTACTTACCAAGGCCAGCAGTTTCGATTTTCTCAAATAACGACCAATTACCATCAAATGATAGAGAAAGAAACTTGATGATGTACCAACATACATCACTTGCAGTAGTTTTACTATTCACCTAAAAAGAGGAAAGCGAAGAATTTACGGAACCACTCTAGCATGTCTATCTTACCACATTTTGTAACTTATAAAACACAAAGAAGTCAATGAAAAGCCAAGCGTATAACAGCTTCAATGAACAGCAAAATATTTTCAGGCATGTTTGCGTACGAAAAATCAGCTCACTTTCCAATCAATGGAGCATTATATATTTGATATCTGGGAAAGGGAGCAAAAGTCTCTTCAAGTACAGCTACCTATGAAACACTGTTTATGCAATTCCTCTAGTCACAATCATTGAGGAGTATACCGCCTCGCACCCACGTGAACAGCTTTACTTCTAGCCAATAGGCTGGAGTAAAATCGTTAGCAAAAGTCTATAATATGTACCTTGTGTTTATGAGAAAAGATTTATCCGGGACATGTGAGGTCCAGCACTCAGGCTGCAGGATCTCACATCTTGGGGGTAGAAGATGGGATGGAATTTGCATTCCATAGAACAAAATTCTACGTTGCAGTCTGATAGATGGTTGGGAAGTGGGAAAAGAAGAAGCAAAAATTATCCGATGATTTTACCATCATTGCAGAGCGCATGGGCTGCAGACTAGAGTACTTTTGCTCACATAAACACACATAAAAAGCCTCCTTGAAACAGAATCAACGTCATATTGCAATAGCAAACGACATTCAAATAAGGAGTCACTCCTATGGCCTTTCGCGAACAACATCTTATTATCCAAAACACAATCTATACCATTGCAAAAAATAATGTATAGTCATTGCAAAAAATAATGTATAGTATATCGTTAAAAGAAAAGTTGATTGTCCATACATACTACCATAACGGAGACCGGCAAAAAGAGTGAGTTACAGTAATCCAGCTATTTATCCATGAGAGCTGATAATCTACTAAAAAAACTCTAATTTGCAAACGCGTTTTTGAATTAGCATTGCTTAAAGTGCGCATTTAGACCCTCTTGACAGTCACTTTGATATGAAGATAGGAACGCCTTCAACGACTTCTACAGAACACGCTTACGCTATTGCAGAAAGAAATAAAAGAAATATTAATAGTTATCTAATTTTCTTGCTCAGAATGATGGAATTTATTGCCAAAATTTAATTATATGTGAAGGAGACACGATTTTCCTTAATTTTCCCTAATTGCCTCTATTTGCATGGTGTTTCTCTTAAAAAAAATACTCTTTTCGGCGCTTTCTCGAATTCGTTTTTTCCTATTGGTTGTTTACTATCCCTTGCATAATGTGCAATTCTGCACATCTGTATTTGACACGTGATCACCTTACTCCTATATATTATGATATTTGGACCTTTTATTCTGACTGGTGATGGCCCAAGATTGGGTCGAAACGTATATTGTATGTGTCAACCAGGATTGTTAACATTTATCAGACAAGGCAGATAAAGAGTGAAGATGGAGACGTGCTGGTGAAAGATGAAGAGATCACGAAGAGGTGGCAGACATACTTTACACGGCTTATGAACGAAGAGAATCCAAGAGAAGCGCGAGAGGAGGTGCAAGAAGACAACTTAGATGAGATAGAAGCCTCAATGGAGGCTGACGTGAGGAGTGCACTCAAGAAGATGAAAAATGGAAAGGCTGTGGGCCCTGACAACCTGCCCATAGAAGTCTGGAAGTGCCTGGGAGAAGAGGGAATAACATTCCTATGTAAGATGCTGAACAAGATCTGCGAGGAGGAACACATGCCCGAGGAATGGCGAAGAGCACACTCATCCCAATCTATAAGAATAAAGGAGACATCATGTCCTGTGGCAACTATCGAGGGATCAAGCTTATGAGCCACAGCATGAAATTGTATGAGCCCACAATAGCAGGCAGGCTGAGAAGACTGGTGAATATCAGTGAAGAGCAGTTTGGATTCATGAAAGGGAAGTCAACGACGGATGCCATCTTTGCCCTGAGACAAGTACAAGAGAAGTATAGAGAAGGCCACAAAGAACTGAACAGCATGTTCATCGATCTGGAGAAGGCCTATGACAGAGTGCCATGGGAGGAGCTGTACTGGTGCATGCGAGCAAAGAATGTCCCCGAGAAGTACATTCGGGTGGTACAAGACATGTATATAGAAAGTGAGACTGTGGTGAAGTGTGTGGCAGGAAGATCGGAACCGTTCAAAGTGGAAGTGGGGTTGCATCAGGGTTCAGCTCTGAGCCCATTCCTATTTGCCATCATCATCGACACCCTTGCAGATGACACCAGAAAGGAGGTCCCATGGAGCATGATGTTCGCAGACGATGTGGTCCTTTGCGGTAAGGAGAAAGCGGGACTGGAAGAAGATCTGGAAAGGTGGCACAATATTTTGGAGAAGAGAGGAATGAAGGTGTAGAGAGCAAAGACTGAGTACATGTGCCTTAGTGGATTATCAAGAGGAAGTGTGCAGATGCAAGACCAGCAGCTACCAGAAGTGAATGAGTTCAAGTACCTCTGAAGTACACTACAAACAGATGGAGGAGTGGAGGCCGAGACCAACAGAAGGATACCATCTGGATGGAATAACTGGAAGAAGATGTCTGGGGTGATGTGCGACAGAAGGATACCAGCCAAAGTAAAAGGAAAGATCCACCAGACAGTGATCCAGCCAGCCTTGCTATATGGACTAGAGACACTGCCCCAGACAAAGAAGTCAACAAAGAGACTGGAGGTGGCAGAAATGAAAATGTGCAGATGGGCGTGTGGCAAGACCAGAAGAGACAGAGAGCGAAATGAAAACATCCGGGAAAGAATGAAGGTGATGAACATCGGAGTGAGATGCAGAAGAGCAAGGTTGAGATGGTTTGGTCATGTGAAGAGGAAGGAGGAGAGCTATGTTGGAAGAAGACTGTTGAGCATGGAACCACCTGGAAGGAGAGGAAGGGGATGCCCAAAGCAAAGATGGAAGGACACCATCAGCGCTGATATGCGTGCTGTTGGTGCGAAGGAGGAAGACGTGGAAGACAGGGACACATGGAAGGCACTAGCATCTGCCGCAGTGACCCCATACTAAACGGGAGAAGCTAGAAGAAGAAGAAGAACCAGGATTGTTAACTAGGATTGTATAATATGGAATTGTGGAATAATATGGAAGTGTGGAATAATATGGAATTGTGGAATCATATGGAACTGTGGAATGATAAGGAATCATGGAATAATATGGAATTGTGCAATAATATGGAATTGTGGAATAATGTGGAACTGTGGAATGATAAGGAATCGTGGACTAATATGGAATTGTGGAATAATGTGGAACTGTGGAATGATAAGGAATCGTGGACTAATATGGAATTGTGGAATAATGTGGAACTGTGGAATAATAAGGAATTGTGGAATAATATGGAATTGTCGAAATAATATTGGATTCACTGATCTCAAAAAGGGACTATATCGAGCAACTAGCGTTCAAAACTTGCTGCCAAGTTTATGCGCGGTCGCCACGTTAGATGGGACCACCTTACTGATAGTTCACTGTAATACAATACTGATGTGATGCTTATTATGAACGAAATAGAAGTGAAGAATTTGACGTATGATTGAAGTAATAGAATTAGGACCTGAACTTGCTCATTTTTTAGAGTACAAGGCATCTGGATTGGATTTTATATGTATTTTTACGGCATTTTCTAGGCCGTAATGTTGGCGAGAAATTCACAACCATAACTCAGGTTCTTTAAAGGATTTGCAATTTGGATAGTAGATGTGGAATGTTAATACAAAAGCATGGGATGACCTATGCTTTGAAGCAAAGTAAAGGTGAGCATATTGCGGTTGGGCTCATTTTTTTGGTGTTTGATGAGTACAATTATGGAGGTACAACTTGGACTGTTTTGAGGCCTACGACGTGCATTTTTGATCGTTGCTTCAGCAGATAATCTATGGGTCTTTAAAGAGAACTATTTTACGCAACTTCTTCCAAACATTACCATCAATCTGTGTGCATACTTCTCACAAGATAGTAAAGTCATATTTGCAGTTCTACTTAGATGTTGGTTATCTTCTTGATCAGGCTGAGCAAATGATTGCCATTTCATACAATCCAAAAATATTATTTGCAAGGTTTTTGGAAATAGAATTATGGGGAGTCTAGCCAACACTGAGTTTTCAATTGCATCTGTAGTAACTTTTCCTACTTAAGTAAATATACCTTTATCTTGATAAGATCATTTGTTCATGTTCCACATAGGAATTCTCCACACATAGAATTATGATATTCTTCCTGCATTGAATCTTTCTAAATGATGCAGATGGAAAATGATTTGTAAACACTGGGTGAATCTTTTCTATAGTTTTTGTTATTGGCTTACAAGTTCAATTGCACTTGAATTGGCCAAAAAGCAGCTGCTACCATTATTTCTATTCTGCTTGAGCTATAATACCTAGCTAGCAAGTATTAAGCAAAGGCACCTCTGTCATTGAAGTTGGGCTATCATTGCAAAGCAATTTGGCATTAAATGTATACAATTGCCATGTTAGTATAGCTCCTCTAAGCATACCCTCATCTGGTTGCCAAACTCTGTGCAACTAAGGCAATAAATGAAGAGGCAATCACACGGAATTTTCCAGGAGCTATGGAGGCCAACAGCCATGAATACTAGAACTTTCAATTCCCAATGTCAACATAGTTGAGATGCAATAGTAAACACAGAAGGCAATGAAGCTATTAGGAGTGATTTTTCATCAAGGCATTTCAGGAACAGTTAGAGCTTCTTTACATGGTCAACTAGCAGTTTTCTTCCTTTTACATTATGGTGAAAATGAAATGAATGCATATTACCGAATAGGATTTTTTGACAATGTTATTTGTACAGTTTTGTTGATTGCTCTATGCAGATTTTCAAATGCCCTCTAACCAGTGACTACACTTCACTACAGTTTTATTGTATTGTAGTTTAATTTTATAGTCCTGTAATCTTTATTAATTTGATTATGCTGAGAAGTTTATAATCTGCTACAGACAAAGTGATGATACCCTCAAAATGTATATTGTGCCTGAAAGCGCATATCTAAGTTTGAGTTTGCCTTCAGAAAAATATAATGAAGATGGTGGTCAGATACAGAGCTGGATTAAAAGTGCCTGCAGAAATTGTAAGTGTGACATTTTGTGCCAGCAAGCAGCACACACTTGCTCACATATATGAGCTCTGGCTTGCATCCCCCCAGTTGAATGATTTCGCTGTGTTCTGATCTTTATCAAATGGTAATTTCTGTCTTTATCGTGTTTGATGCATAATTGCCTGGAATCTTGGAGAATATTACCTTTTGGAAAAATAAAGTCTACTTTTTGCATTGGCTGCTCTAGCTGCAACCCTTCTGAAAGTCTGATTGTTAAAATGAAATAATTATTGTACTATCCTGATCATTTTTCATATATTCTAAGCTGTTTGCTTACTCTTGAGTGTCAAATATAAAGGGGTTAGAATCATCCTAAATTGCTAATTTGAGCTGAGGGTTGGAACAAAAAGGGGGCTGGAAAACTACCAAAAATATTGTAGAAAAGGCAATAGTTTCTAGGCACCCAATAAGTCTCTTGGGTAATATCTTACATTAAAATTAATAGGGGGGTTGGAATAAAAACTGGGTGGAAAATTTTTGAAATCTTAATTAGCAGGGGGATGTACTTTTTCACTAGCTGTACCTAATTTTCTCACTTGGCATAAGAGAGATATATTGTTTAATATTTCTGCTATGCATACTACTAGAGAATTCAGAACTAAGTTTATGCTCCAGGATATTTGAAAAGAATTCTCCATCAATCATAACCCCACATTCAATACGGCTTCAGCACACACTGCTTTGGAAAACAGAAAAATGAAGAGGTTTAGAAACAAGACACTGTCATTCCTCTTGAGTACCGATATCAGGTATCAGCAGAAAAGACTCGAGTACGTCAACTTAGTACGTCACTTGCTATAGTCTGTAGCCAATGTCAAAGTGGTCCTAATCAAAATGGCGGTGATCAAAGTTCGCGGGCAGCAAAAACTTGTGGCTGAGAACAATAAGTTGCTCGATCCAGTCCTTTTTTGAGATCAGTGTATTGAATTGTGGAAAAATATGGAATTGTCGAATAATATGGAATTGTCAAAATAATGTGATCTAAAGAAGGAAAACTAAATGGTCTCTTTTTGTCATCGTACTAATTTTCAAATTCAATGATTTTGTTATGGTGTTTAGGAGCAGCATAAGAGAGACATTGAATACTTTCACCTATTCTACCACACAATGATCGATTTTAATTGAAAATTGTAGATTTACTTGAAGGAGTCTTTACTTTCCTTTGCTTTCTGTTAAATATCGCCCAATCATGCTGGATATACTATTGGCAGCTTACAATTAGAACTTATGGAAACTTTAGAAAATCTGTTTTTCCTCTTCTTCCACTGCAATTCTACTTTGGGAGAATGATTGCTTTAGATAGCCGCCTCAGCTAGACTTGTTGTCTTTGAAAACTTCAGTTTACACATTTGTCGTAAGGGGTGGCGATTTCGCAGTGAGAAGAAATTTTTACAATGTGTTGCAAATCAAGGAATTGAAACGTCAATAAAGCCATAATTCTGTGGCGTAATAAGCTTATATCCTAGTATTCTTATCAGCAATATCAAGATCTTTCAAACAAGCAAATCCTGTTTTCCATTGCTGGCTTCCTATAACAGCATAGCATGCCAGCAAATTTCTTCCAAAAAGTCTCATTTCGGCCAACAAAATAAAAAATGTTGCAGCGCGCCCCTGACTGGCTATCGAAGATGCAAACTACAGATAAGATATTATATGCTTATTAGCAACGAAATAATGACAAAATTACTGGACAAAATCCATATTTTTAAACAATCAGAAATTAAAGTTTTCACAACAGTAGCCCGAATGTATAGAAATACAGTGAGTAGGTTCAGGAGTGATATATTAAACCTTCCAAGTGACATGAGTTTTTTCGCGTCACAAAATAATTTTTTAGCCGAAACTACTCAAGACATACTGTACTTTTCAAATCTAGATCTGGAAATGAGGTAGAAGTAATAGGAGAAAGGTGAAGAGAACAATTTGGGCTTACTCCATCATGCATCCTATGGTACACCATATAGAACAGTACAGCAGTGAGAAACTATTTGATGAAAATGACATGACATTTTAAAATGCTATAAAAAAATGACTTACATGGTTGTTTAGAGGAGGCTTTGATTGCTATTGAATGGTTTCAGAAAGCGAGTAACTTATTTTTATATTGCTAGAAAATTGGAAAGTTTTCAAAATTCTCGATGTTTTTGTTGCATGTGGACTAATAGTCTCATTGTTCCACGCAGAGCGGCCTGTTATGAAACATTATGTTCTAGTATGGTAACTAAAATATTACCTTAACCATACAAGATTTTTGAATGCCTTCTACTGAAACAGAAATTTGGATCTCATCAATATGTCCCTAAATGAAAGAAAAATAATTAATAACACTTACAGTTTTGCTCACAAACAAATCACTAAACCATGTCCTTTATAGCCATACGGGCAGCCTGTCATTTATGGTTTGAAACATAATAAAATGTAAGCTACATCTTCTACTTCCTTCAACTAATTCAAAAAGCATTTCAAGTTCTAGAAATATTGCAAATAGTAAATAGTAAACGCTAGGTGCCAAGAATGATAAAATTGCCCCCCCCCCACAAAAATTCCACCCTTGAATGAGCTCATACCATAGAGCAAGAATTTACAATAGCCCACACCCTCGAATAAGACACGGCCCACACACGTGAAACTATTGAAACGCTATTTGAAACTCTATAAGTGCTGAAATGAGTTATCAAAGAAAATCACTCATAAATCAATGAAAGATTGTGTATTCCTTAGAAATATTCCAGTTTTGAATTTGTAGCATCAATGAAATAGGTTCTTAGAAGAAAGATTTCAAATGGCGTATGTCCATCAACAGGAATAATGTTGTAAGCTCCCCTCAACGAGCCCTCCCCGTGAATAAGCTCCCATGCGAAAACCAAAAATATACACAAGACTTTTAGGAGATTAACTCATGGATTTACATTATGACTTTCCTTTTCTAGCATATACTCTATTATGAAGACAATGTAGAAGTCACTTTAAGAACAAAACCAAGAGAAAATCAACAACATATCGCACAAAAAAACAGATAGCAAAAAAGAGCAAAGAAACCCAGAAGTAAAATGCAACTCAATCTGATGGAAATGTAAATAACGAAAGAGTGAAAAAAGGAAGAAGGGATGAAAGGAATAGAAATTAAAATTGGAATATAGAAAGAGGATAAAAGAAAGGAACAACAGGTACATCCATCTCAATTTCCACATTTTTCAATTTAATCTTATAACGCATTACACTTACGTCACTTATTTTGCTTTGCTGGTTCATTGCATCACTCATGACTTTTTTAGCTTTTTCAATTTCCTGATAGGAAACAATCTTGTTCATGGGTCTTACAAAATCGATATAATTCAATATGAGAATAAAAATGAAATGCTATTTTCAAATACAGAGCAAAAATTTTACTACATATTGAAGTTGAAAGATAAAATTAAATCCAAAGACTTGAAATAAACTTGAATATCAAGATACCATCTCTTTTCTGGCTTCTTCGGAATGATCAATCTAAAAGTGAAAGGGGATAACTAATAGTAAAAATGATGAAAATAGTGATTCATTAAAAAAAACAATGCCTAATATGATTACAATCCAATCCTGTAAAGTCGTACCGAGGATAAGACTGACTTTCGTATAGTCGTGCCGATCTTATAAGCCCCTTCAGTCAATTTGCCCTGCTTTACTCAGACTACATAATCACTACATGTTTTGTAAACACGTTCAATGCTAAAAGCTTAATATATTTGTATCCCGCAAATTCGCCTTAGAAAGACAAGACAACTCCATTTGCCTGTTCATCATGAGACGATATTGGATGGACAACAGCACATGACACTTTGAAGGAGCACATGACACCCTTTCAAGCATGGTGATGGATTGATGATATCACATGTTGCTGCGAAGGACCACATGACCCCTGAGGGGCGTGGCTTGATTGCAAAGCAAAATTGCTACCAAGATTTGCAACAAATGATTGTGAAGAAATGATCTGAAACCTACGCTTGGCTACACGGTTCAATAAAAGAAGGAAGGAATGTCCATCCAATATCGTCTCAGCATGAACTGGCAAGTGGAGCTATGTCTTGTTTTTCCAAGGCTAATTTGCGGATGTGTCAGGGGTGGAATTGTCCGCGTTTAGCGGGCAACCTTTTAAAAATCCACAATCTAAAATGACTAAGGATAAGCTTGATAAGTCGGAATTCTTCATGCTTCTTCAAGAAAATCCAACTAAATGGGGAACTTTGTTCACTCGGATAAGGGGTAGCACTACGGGGGGTGTGGGGGTGTGACACCCCCTGTGGACAGGAAATCATACAATTACTCGGCAGATTTGAGATTTTCAGCTGTTCACTCGGCAGACAAAGTGTGGATGGTTTCGATAAGATATGCCTAACGTATGGCACCCCAGTCATATTGTGTGTCTTGGTTACCACAGTTGCTAGAGAAGGGCTATATTTTCTTAGATTACAAAGAAGATATGAATTTACGATATTCGTGAGGTGCATCAATCTCGTGCAGGCGCATTTAGGAGACACTCTAATATGCTACTTTTCCTTTTCGAAACACACGCACACATTAGTAGTTTTCTTTACAAATTGGTAACAGAAAAGCTTGCTGCAGCTAAAAGCAACTAGTCATGGGGTTGCGGACAGAGTTTTCTTGGAGTAGCAGACATTGGCTCAGAAAATTTCTTCCATCACTTTAGCATCTGCCTGAGCACACTCTTTCACTATAAGATTTATGTTATAGGGAGAGTGGGATTATGTTTTTCACCACAGGATGAAGATAAATGAAATAAACATGTTTTCCTACTGCGCAGAAGGGCATTTCTGACGTTCTGGAGAGTTGTTAAAAATTTTTTTTGGGGCGAACCCCCAGACCCCCGAGTTTCTTTCGACAAAGTGTATACTTATATCTTTTCCATCATTTTCGCATTTGTCTGATTAGACTCACTCACGATAAGATCTCTACTTCCATAGTCGTGCAATATAGATTGGAATAGTATTCAATTCTATTTTAGACCATAACTTCCTCAAGGACAAAAAAATATACTTCGCAGTCCATGCCCTGAAGAAAATTACACATGAGATTCAAACTGCACGTGTGCACGAGCAATAGCATAGAATTATTTGGAGGATAAACATTATGTATATAGCAAACTGTCAATAAAAGGGATAAAGTAATAAAATATCTTCTGGAAATGGTGGGGCAAGCTCTTAGTTTCCTACAAAAATACGTGCATAAAAAGAGTTCGCCAACCAATTTACTTCTAAACTACTGCGATGGAGTGTGAACTTTTATGCAACAACTGGTGTTTGGCTAAGCTAAGAGCAATAGCTACATTAGACATATCACATGGGGGCCTCTAACTCTCAATTTAGTGACTGACACAGTAAACATAACCTGAAAAATGCCGACGTAAAATAGGCGCAGAAAACTTATTTTTATTTATATTTATTTATTTACTTCAACTCTTTTAAAATCGTGCCATGGTATCAACACCTCTAATGGGCTGTGGGATAATATTCCAAGCGTTCGGACTTGTGTACAAAACCCTTCTTTTGTTATGTTCTAATTTTAGTTTTTGTACATGTAGGCTCTTCATATCCTAGTTTTAAAGCTTTAAGGCAGATCTCTCTATGAATCTACTTTGTAAGCCTTCAGGACTTGCAGCTATAGACGAGAAATAACAAAGTGCGGAATGATAGATGATTCTGTGTAGTTTCTGTTGGTTTTTAAGGGTAAAATCAAGGTTGGAAAACTTGCACTCATTCGCTGCTATGCAGCAATGTGAGTTCTTCCACTCGCATCAAATGCAAACCTCACTCATACCTCAAAAACTTTTCTCGCGCTTCACACCGCTTCTCTGTGGCAGTATTCTATTCTTTCTGCTTTAAAAAAGCTCCCTACGATATCTTGTTCCATCCCGTACTCTTTCGAAATAGTGATACATTCTCTGGCCTATATTGATGTCTTTCGATGCGATTTCATTCGCTTCAAACAGGACAGTTATGAAGTGACACCCTTGGGGTGGGGTGCGCAATGAGCTTCGATGTGAGGATGGAGAAAGGCAGGGGTTTGGGTTGGAGCCTCCAAGAAATTTTTTGAAAGCCCCGCCCATTACTTTGGCTACAATGCGGTTGCGCCACATAGGTGCCTGAAAAAAACACGAAAATGTACTAATTTCTATGTCTCAATAAAAGATTTGTGACAAAGGGTTCTGCAATTTCACATCTTAACTGAGTCATATTGTTTTGAAACAAAGGAATGTAGTGGGACTGAAAATTTTAACTTTGAAACAGTAAATTCCCCTCCTCTTAATAGCTTAACTACTGAAGACTTAAGCTTTTTACCATTGCACAGACCTATTATATTACTGCAAACAGTGGCAATTACTGCACCTCAGCTGAAGAGTTGCAAATTTATTGAAAAATTATAGGATGCCCCCATGAAACTTTCCTAAACCGCTACTATTATTGCCAAAAGCATGCTAGATACCTATCTGGGCACATCAAATGATCTAAGACAGGATGCACTTTGTGCCTAAAAGTTGCAAAAGATTGTACGATCTGCTGAAATAAGACAGAATCTGCCAATAACATTATACATATATTGCATTGATTGCAATTTTAGGTCGCGTTTCGCATCAGACATTGACTCTTCTCGCAGCTAATACCTGAATTTGTTTCTGTTTGCGAGTTGCACCTTACCAGGTCAAGCTACTCGCAGCTACGCGTAGGGAAATTCATACATGTTTGCCAACCTGGGATAAAATACTTGAAAAAAAATTCAATTTGGAAGTTTTTTCTTTAAAAATTGGAGGATGCTAAAAACGTAAAGCAACATTGGCTACAAAAAGGCTGAAAGAAAGCTGTAACACTGTATTGAAGGGATAATATCAGTGCCAGTCTTCTTTCTTGATTCAATGAGTTTGTCACACTCCGCTTCACTTCTAGACTGTCAGGCTTTCACTTTCAGCTAAACGTTATTGTTAGTTCTGTCACTACTAAGATGATGCACATAAGACTAATGCAAATGTGCGGCTGCTCGAACTGTTCATGTCAATACAAAGGACACAAGTAAGCTCTCTCACAGAGATTGGCGGCCCCATTGCTGAACAATAAAACTTGTTGTTGGAAATGAATTATAACAAAGGCGTCAATGATTCGCAAGATGGACCAACAAAGGGGAACAAGGAGAGAAAATCCTGAAAATGCCGTATAACAAAGGAAATTTGTCTTGAGGGATCAAAAAGAGTACACTGTAACCAAAAGTACATAACAGCCGAGCATGTTATAACTAGGGTATTGTCATGCGGGTTTGTTTCTACCAGAAGCTGGCTACTTCGGTGCATCATTCTGAAAGCATGTTATAACTGAGTACGTTCCAGTGATACTGTACTGTACATAAATATTTTCTGCAAAAAGGATTACTGCACGGACTCTGGAATTTCACTAAATGCACTCCTTACAGAATTGATGTGCTGGCCACAAATGCCACGAAATGATATTGATGCTGCACCTCAGATGACTGTAGGTAATAGCTCATATATTTAGAGCTAAATCGCATGCTAACATATAAAGGTAATACTATAAAACATTGGATGTATAATATGCTGCATTTTCAAAGGATATAAATCTTCAGATGTATCGTCAAATAATTTATATAAATAAATAATTAAAAAACAAATAAATAAATAAATGAATAAATAAACAAATAAATGATACTCACGTCAAAAAAGTATGTGTCATATGTTAGAATATCATCGAATATTTTGTATTCTTTATTCAGCACACGCTCGTCTGTAGAGTTTCCCTTGAAAGCAACACTTCCAAAGTAACAGCAGTTCCCTTATTTAACAATCATGTTAAAAATGAATAAAAATTGGTGTAAATCAGAAATGCTGAAATTGGAAGTTCTGAGGAATAAGTCCCAATCTTCTCAGTTCATTCAAGAACTCTTTTTAACTCTGTACATGAAAATGAATAGCAAGCCCTCCCTAACTCTACCATATTAAAGGAATCGTTTCTGAGTCCATCATAGCATGAATCGATATTTCATTAGTCCTTCTACGGGTCTGTTGAATAAGAACTGTACTTAGGAGGTACCAGAGTTGAGTTATTTGAACTAACTTGAAATGAGAGAAGGATAGGAATACATAATACGACCGAACAAAGAGAAGATCTCTTCAAGTGTAAAACTTAAAAGATTCAACGACTTAGTCTCACTGTGACAGCCATTTAAAACATAAACCAAATTTAAGTGAAAGCAGAAAGTAAATTGGATTCCTTATAAACTACTAAAATACCTACGTCAAAATGTTTGCCAGTTGATATACTTTACATTGATGTGAAAAGGTACCAAATGAAAAGACAAAACATGAACAATCAAAGTAAAATCTAATTATTGAAGGTTCCCAGCAAATGACAAGTGCCTCATATTTGCATTGCTCAAAAGGCATTTGATCTTGCTCGTAGGTTGCATAATTCTGCTTTAACATCAAAAGTTTAGATATCTTCGCAAGTTTCATCCTATTATATACATCATTATATAAATGTAAAGTACGTAGTAAGCCACTCGAGTTAATAACAAAGTTAGTAACTCAAATAGTAATGGGGCAGCTAAAATGAGTACCTTGTTGAGGGTTATAGGGGCAAAAATTCGATTCACATTTTCCTTGCTCATTAAATTTTCCTCAGATTTCTTGATAACTCTGGAAAAGAAAGTAAACTAGACTTAAAATAAAAACTACATTTAGGTTGTAAACAGCATGCCTAAAAACTAACAACAAAGTGTAGAAAAAAGTGGAAAATTTTTATCACATAAGAACAGAGTAGAAATTCATTATAGCATAGAAATCAGAGTATAAAAGGAGAGAGGCTGAACAGCACCTAGTTGATTACCTGAAAATCCGACTACTGACTATTGGGTGCAAGCATAACAAGTTGTGCACAAGCAATGCATTTTATGCAAACCACAAATAGCGCAATTCCTAACACTTTTCAAAAAGACCATGGTATGAAATAAATTACAAGATAACACCACAATAATTATGTAGAACCAGCTTCAACTTAACCTCAATATTTCAAGGATAAAGCGTAGAAACTAAAAGATTTGAAACTCACTTATTCAGATGCAAAACAAGTCTGGTTAATGTGCAAAGGTTAACCTCTGGAAGCTTTCTTATCAATTCATAAAGAGTTGTTAGTCGTGAGTTGTGGTCGGTTTGAGCTAAAGAAATGAAGAACACTCTTGATTAAACGCGAATAACTCTATGATCTTGTTTCCATTAAATTGTTTTTTTGCTCTTCATTGCTCTTTATTATTTTCTAACAATTCTCTCGAATACATCTTTAAATAAAAAAAAGTAACAACGAATACCTGTCTTCAATGGAGTCATTACAAAGAACATCGAGCATCAAAAGACAGGGACCTGCAGTTCTAGCAACGTCCTATAGTCTCATGGGATCAAGATGGCACGAACTCCTTACACATACGCATGCGCATGATGATAACCTAACCCAGGTTGATGACAGGTTCGATTTAATAATAATATGGAAATCTTGAAAGTTGGTTTTTACACAATTTGCATAACTACTACTTATAAAGACCAACTATTTACAACAACATACTATAATAAATTAAAATACTAAGGAGTTGCTAAAAGAGAGAGAACAAGGATTATTTGCGTCGATTCACTCGGTGGAAACAATTTCTGCTGTGTAAATCAAACGAGGTTGGGGTCAACCAGCACTAAACCTGGACTAAAAAGATGTAGTGCAAAGAAAAAATAGCATCTGACTTTCTAAAATATGTAGCTAGAGTAGACGTAGTTGGAAGAACTAACTGTTTATTTGCATCTAAGATAGAGCATACTTGAGAAAACTGCTGCTAGAATAGCTAAAAGAGCGAATGGAATACATCACACTTAGAATTTGCAAGGGGTAGTTTAGGAAGTCCCTCAAGTAGCGATGGGCTTGATTTTGGCACTGAATATCAATCAGCAAAATTATGATATTCCCAAACCTGCATTGGCAATGAAATCCTTGTATAGTTTTTGCGTCATTAATGGCTCTAACAAGCCCTCACGGAGGTATAGTTTCAATAAGCCGCAAACATCATGAACATTAGGATAATCCTCGATGGTCAAGCGAACACCCGGTGCGTCTGAAAGAGAATGAAACAAATACGGAACAAAGATATTCTGATATCAATTTTAAGAAAAGATACATGCATTCTAAATGGGAAGTGCAATGCTAAAAAGGATCGGCATTCCTCTACAAGCATCCTTCATGGTCAACAAAAATGTATGGATTACATGGGTCAAACTGCACTCAGGTTTTGGCTGCATGCCTGCTTTCTTTAAAACTACAAGCAAATGGGTACCTGGCAGTAATACTGGGAGATAAAGGCGGCGAGGAAAAGAGATGGCCATCCTACCTCACATGCCGGTGACCCAGGACAAGTGTCCTCTCTAACAAGCACTTCCAAAACGTGCGAAAGTATATGGAACTCTACTGTCATCATTACTAGTGATTCAATGAGAAAAAAGCTGTAAAGAATGCGCACTATTACTCGTGATTCAATGAGAATTAAGCTATACATAGACGCGCGTTTTACATTCCGTTAAAACTTAAGTTTTCAGCAACTCTATTTAACGCAAAGCTGTTTCTGTCAAATTTTTGTCATCCAATCACTTCGAATTCAAACAGTCTTATAGTTTCTTTTATATTCCATTCCAGGTAGTCACAATTGCCAACTAGTGAACCGATAACGATCTGTATAATACTAAGCTGTCATTCAACATAATGAGATTTATAATGGGTACAATTTAATTTCATCCCAAGGTTGCCATCTGGCATATTAAGAAACATCAATGTTCCAACTATGAGCACAACCAGGGACGGCCGAGCCATCACAGACTGGTGGGGGGGGGGGG
>WIPJ01067516.1:234735-249016 GCA_018155075.1 Cassiopea andromeda | reverse complement strand
CACGCAATTGCCTGTGAAAATTCTGGGCCCCCCTAGTTAGCATATTGCCCAACTCTATAATTTTGAGTGTGAGAAATTATAATTTTGAGAAGAATTTTCTCGTTTCACAGAGATATTTTGTGGCATCTGAGCTGAGACCGGCTGTAGTTTTTAATTTTGTATTTTCAAAGGCCCCGGGGTAGTCATAGTCGCTTGCTCCCCGGGGTATCGTTCTAGTAGTATTGTAATGTTTATTTTGTAAGTATTGTAATTTGTATTGTAATTTTTCTTTATTGATATATATACATATATATAAAAAAAACATTGAAACAGAAATGATTTAGAAGAGGAGTTAATGAAGGAAACTTAAAGCTGAAGAAAAAAATTTCAAGCCAAAGTTGGATCTGTTGTTAATGAAACTATTCAAGGTTGCGTGTACTGTCAATTCAAGGCATCGACGCATATTCTCAGCAACATGTTCTCGAGGATTTCAAAATATCCAAGTGTTGCCAAGATCAGCTATACAGAGGGGGAATCGATGAAATAGTGAACGTATTTTCCTAGGATGGCAATGGAGTTCATCCACTTTAGCTAATAGATAATTAATGCTGTCAAATACAATAGACCTGTGTTGAATATTATTTAGCATAGAAAAGCATCTGTCGTGATATTTACATGATTACGACTAACGTTGAGGGCATTTCAATTTTAATGAGGAACATCTACACTTACCGTATATCCTCTAATGTAGCCCCCCTCTGATAAACGCTACCTTTTAAAGGACGTCGCGCCTCAAGCCAAAAATTTGTAAAAAATGCTGCCCACTAAAGAACGCCATCCTCTAAAGGCCTGTTTAAATGATTCAATATTTTACCCAACATGATGGATGAAAAGTTGGATCGTTGGAACACCATGTTGGGTCACCCAACATTGACTTTTCCGATGTTGGGTGAAGTTTGATTTTAGTCAAAAATGTTGGGTGACGATAGCCAACGATTCCATTGTTTTCAGATGTTGGATGAAATGTTGGGTCGTTTGAACACCTCAGCCAACATTTTTGGCATTGCGCATGCGCTCTCCCTTAAAAAATTGCGCGCTATTTGCATTTTGATGTGGCTCCCAGTCTCAAACGCACAGCTCCTTCACAGTACATTCAAATCATAACCTCCATAGAAATGTTGGATGACATGTTGGATGAAATTTTGGGTCATTTGAACACCTCTCCCAACATTTGTAAAATTTGTTGGCTTAATTGTTAGGTGAAATTTGGATCGTTTAAACAGGCCTTAACGAATGCCACGTTAAGAGTTCATATCATGAAGGAGAAGTGTGATGGGGTCAGTGACATTGACATCTTTTGACAATTTTCATACTGGGAAAACAACAATTGAATTGGAAAACATTGTTCAAACAGTCTGTGTGTTTAATAGTAAGACATAGTGTTTCACTTTTCAGTTCGCAATGAACGCCTTGCTCTAAAAAAAGCCACCCTTTCATGAACGTCGTCGTAGCATCATAAATTTCAGTTTTCTGACGACTGCTACCGCGTTCTTTGGAGGAAGTACGGCATCCATAGTAAAATGCCTAAGTAATAGCTGATTCTTATCTTTGAGACTCATAGTAACAACTGCTGCACCAAAAAACTAAAATCAATTTAGCAAAGATGAAGAATTGAATTCCATTATGCAAACAACAAGAGAATTGAAAATGTTAAGGTATTGATTTATTTTGGGTCTTTAATTACTAATTGCTGTAGAAAGCGTTTTCAATACGTTTAAATTTTACGTTGTGAAAAGGTTAGGCAGGCACCAGAGCAGGTTGCAGAATAATTTCTCTGCTTTGTCTTGAAATTCCATTGCAATGAATGATTGACAGTTTTGGTTTTGGTTATTTGGTTAGATAGGGCCAATGGCCGTCACATTCCATTGCACACATGATCTACGACTATCAGAACGTAAGCGGGCACCATTAACCTCAATAATTTCGTGGCGCGTTTTCAAGCAGGAGGACAGGAGAATTTTAGTGTAAAACTAGGGTGTGGTCAAGCACTGACCACACCCAATTTTTAACTTACTAGCACCATTTGATATTAGTGCGAGCAGCCACTGCCTGACATATCACACTCGTGCATCGTCATTCTCTGGATCGTCTTCCGAACTCTTAGTTTCCGAGAATATATCTGCAGAGCTTCCTTCTGCAAGTAGTCCACATTAGTGTTGAAACAATTTTCAAAGTGTTACTTGTTGCAATATCGAAGTTCGTTTGAAAATGAGCCGCAATTTTTCTGATATATTTGATATTTTGTATACGAATGCTTCAAATCGCTTCTTTCGACAATGAATGCATAATTCCAAGTTGTAAACTTTTACGTCATAGTGCTACGTCATAGCAACTACAACCGCATCTCCTGCCCCCCTTTCAACAAATGTAAGTCGGAGAGCTCTATCACATCAACAATCAGAACATTTTCCAATATATAAGCCACTAAAATAATGGGGTAAAAAACCTAGGCACTGGTCCTTTAAGAAATCATTGCTACCAATTAAAAACCTTCCTCCTTTTCTAGATGCAATATAATGCTGCATTTGCGAAGAAATTTTATATCTCTCTTGGAGTTGAATTCTTTTTCAAAAATTGTTCAGCCATCCTGAAAAAATTATCAAAGAAATTAGAGCCTTCCTCCTTTCCACAACCGTAAAGCCATGACTTATCTGGGCACTATCTTACTAGAAGAATTGTGTGCTTTGTTTGTCAGATTCTGAGAAGTAAAGATATCATTCGCGATTAGTCTTTGGGAAGAAAAAGGGACGGAGGTGGACCAAAAACGAGATACAGTGACCCACAAAGGACAAAGTGTATGTAAGAAGTTTTGCAGCTATTTACAGGCTTTCGCAGGACAGCGACAAGTGGAGACTCACGTTTGTCAAATGTGTACCTTCCGTTTAATGATCCCAAGAGCAACGTTAACAGATCACAATTGAAGGGATGGACGAAGGTATTATGGGATTGGAGGATACAGTAATACAGCTAATGCTCCTTTACGATTCTATATAAATAGCATGGAAAGATTACTAAAAGAAAAAACACTATAAGAAAAATTCACAAGGCAGGCTGATGAAACTGCTAGTGATGCCAGGTAGCTATGGCCAAAGCAGTTCTGACGGAAAAAGATTCTTCAATTTTTACAGCACAAGAACAAGCAACATACACAATTGTGATCAAAATATATATTTATTGCTAACATAACAGTACAAAGGAAGTATGGTATTGGTAAAGAAAGGGACGATAGAGTAAACTATGGGGTGATAAAGTGAACCATGTGGTGAGAGATGTCGTATAGTGCAATGAGAGTACAAAGGAAGGCATAATCGGAGTGGTAGGAGGATGTACTGGGATGTGCGCAAAATATATGACATCACGGTGAAACAATTGTATGAACAGGAAGCTGTTTCGCTCATCAAAAACGAGAAATGCAAAATTCTATAGGATTTCAATTTACAGAAAGACCACACTATTTAAGCAAGACCTTCAGATATGATTTTCAATATCAAGTAAATAAACAAAGTCTAGGTAATCGACTATGCTGGCCCGCAAGACAACAGGGTGGACAGCAAATAGAGTGATAAGGTCGAAAAATACTACATCAAATACGTAGCCGTAGAAACACTGCAGGACAAAAAGATAGAGGCCATTCCAACAGTGAAAGCATGTAGCCCTTGAGACACTATCCAAAAGAATAATGGTCACTGACATCGAGACCAACGGTGGCAAATCGAAGAAAGCTGTCTTAAAGAATATAGCAGGGTTCGCTAGGAAAATCATTTGCACCTGTGCAGTTCTGCTGGTATCAGTCCCCTCAGTGAAATTATGCAATGACTACAACAAAATGCACTATATTTTAAAATAATTATAAAGAATAAGCAACAAAACTCAAAACATAAATATTAAATATACAAAAGACTACTGAAATAGCAAAAGAACCAAAAATGATCAGCTCAGAAGAATCAAAAATGGTCCGATTTATATTAGAAGTTAACTCTGACAAACTTACACAAAATCTTTTTGTTGCGCTGTCTTGATTGTTATTCGGAAGCGATTCGGATCTGGCAAAACTTTTGAGAGAGCCATGTTTAAGCAATTTAGCTGGGCATCTTGGGTGTAGTCCTGAATAAAAAAAATCCAACCACTAAATAGTAAATCAGTCTTAGATCACAAAGGGTTCGTACAGTTTTTGAGACAAAAAGTTCCCTGATATATTGCATAATTTGTACAGTTTTCTTTGGCTAATTGGATGAATACATATGTACATTTTTCTCTGATATATTCTAAAATGCTATATTTTTCCCGGACTAAGTATCACAAAGATTTCATATCTATAAACTCTATCTGATACTCAAACAGGGAAAAAATGCTCTAAGCAGATTCAAATTAAAATTATTTTTAAATGGGCTTTTGATTTCATCTTATTACGTCCAACTATTCAAAGAACTTATAACTACTGCCATGTATCATGTACATCCATCAGTTGGGGGTTCAGATCCGTAGATAGCTGAACTGGATTGGGGGAAGCACAGATGTAGAAGTAAAGTTAACAGATGGGAGGTGTGTTGCATGTTACACATCTGCGCCAATAGAATACGAGTACATAGTCTTTTTCCATAGATAGTTTGTTGGAAAATGTGGAATCTTCTTTGAAAAAAAAATTTTGAAGTAACGCCCTCTAGAATATCGGAAAATGTCCTTTTGCAAAATGGAATGTAGCAGTTTTCATCATTGATCTTCATGCTAAGATGGGGGAACTGGCTCCTCTACCTAGTGTCATCAAATTTTCAGGATTTAGGATGGAAAAGGAAAGGCTAAGCCTACTTTTCCTCTTTGCTACTACATGCACATACACCGATTATAGAAGCAAAAGCATCTCCTACCATTATATCAAAGAAAAGGCATTTATTACCGCCCAGATATCTAGCATGGGTTACATGGAATGCACTCAGAAGCAACAATGCCCTATTCACGAATAGGGTCGCTATCTACACAAACAGAAAGTCTTACAACACTCGTGTCAAGACTAACAAAAGGGTTGAAAGTTTGTTGCACAAAAAAATTGAGGATATCTGCATGCCACGTATCTGTGTGTTGTGAAGCTACTAGGCTCTAGATTGGGTAGAAATCAAATGAAAAATGATTAAAAAGTACACTGTAGAGTACTCTTGTATACAGCAGCAGTGAATTATTGGGGGGGGAGCAATGTCCTCTGCCCCTAGTGTCTACACAAATATTCAAAAGAAACAAAAATACCAAAATTTTATCAGGAGAACATAGACTTTTCCAGACTATAAAAAACGTTCCTTGAATCGCCCTGACTTTCCATAAAACCTTAAATTTTTCCCTGATTTTACCAGACAGTACGAACCCTTATTTTGTCAACAGAATATCTAGAAATTGACTAAATTTACAATATCGTTGTCATTGCGCACTTCGAATTTTTGGCATAGGAAAAAAAACTACTTGGTAGTCTCGGAATAGCAAATGTTGCTTGCACGGGAAATCAGATAAATAACTTTCTTCCAAATACAGTTATCCTGGCTCTATCCGAATCTGATGTTAAATCCAAAATGATGTCATTAAAATGCCAACATCCACAGGAAAACCATATTTCTCCGCCTATAAGCCCAGGGCTTATCTGAGTTCGTACAGCTCTTTTGATATGCCTATCCGCGGGGAGGGAGGCTTATCCGCGGGGGAAGGGGGGTTATGCGAAGTGTAAAAAATGTTCAGTGACAAAAAGATCCAAAATTGTCAATTCACTAATTACAATAGGTACAATACTATTCGTGTATCTACTCTTTGTTTTCATCTCAGAAATACTCCTATAGGGTCTATCTGTGGGGAGGCCTAATTTGCAGAGAAAAGCATGTGTTAGGGAAAATGTTTGGGTTATCTGTAGGGGGGCTTATACGAGGGATGGCCTATAGGCGTAGAAATACGGTATTCCTAAAAATAAAATTTAAGCAATGGCGTATTTAGAAAAATGTGCGGTAAGAATTTATAGAACAAAAACTACGTAGTGCTACAAAACAATTTTCTCTACCACTACACCAATCTCTAATTCATTTGATAAAAATTATCGTAGTTGAAGGTACAGAGCTATGAAGTTATAATGCTTTTTAAGTGCATCTCGTCCTGTATCCATTCTATCTACGTTAGCTTTTATATACCGAAAAAGAGGCTCACCTCATAGCTACTATAGTATGCAACTTTTCCATCCTTCACAACAGCGTATCTGAGAAAAATGGCCAACAAAAATCAATAAATGAGATAAAGCTTTATTTGTGAAATCTATTAATTACAGCCATAATCCAATTAGCAAAGCGCTCAAATCATGATTGGTTGAAAGAACTAATTCTCATGACTGTTTCCACCAATAGGAGACCACGGTTTAGTAAACAAATAGCTCTCGCAGCAGATGTCAGGCTACTTTGATGAGTTTTGGAGAGTTTTTACCAGCCATAGTAAAACAGCTCTGCACACTCAGCTTAATCTAATTCGGTGGAAAGTTTCTTTGAATCATCAAGTTTACACATTGGATTCTATGTGTCCAAGGAACCAGTATCGGATCTTGTGGTTTTGATATTTTCTCACGCAAAACAAAACTGCGTATACGAAAATAAGCTCAAAAATTCACTGCAAATATGATCATTTCTTTGTTTTTAACAGCCACCGAACTAGTTATACTGAAAATTTCAGCTGTTTGTTGAAACGTCCACGTCGAATACTTTCTATACAGTAGATTTCTTCCAACAGCAGTAACATTTCCCGCCAAAATTCCAAGTCACGTAACCAGTACCCAGTATATTCAGCCCTTGTCTACGTGATTTTCGGAAAATTGAACAGTTGTATTACGGAATATTGAAAGAAATAACGAAATACATAAAAGAGAACAACATATAAACTTTCTACACATGAAAGAATCGATTATAAGATGAGTATCATCATCTACTTCAGCTTAACTTTGAAATGAATATATTCTACCAAACCTAAATGGAGTCTTATGGCACGTTCCTAGTTCACAGGTAGCTGCTGTTGGAAAATCCACGATAATGAAAGGCATCCGGCATTAGTACTTCATCAAACAGTTGAAATTTTCATTATACCTAGTTCGGTGGCTATTATAGGAAAAGAAATACTCAAACCTACAGTGAATTTTTGAGCCTATGTTGGTATACTTAGCTTTGTTGTGCACGAGGAAGCATCAAAACCACAAGATCCAATGCTGGTTCCACGAACACGTAAAATCCAACATGTAAGCTTGATAATTCAGGCAAAATTTGCACCAAATTATATAAAGCCGAGCGTGTAGAGAGTTTTTCGTATCTGTGGTAAAAACGCTCCAAATGTTGCTGCGAGAGTCATTTGTTTACACAATCGTAGCCTCCTATTGGTGGTAACGGTCGAGAGAATTAGTTCTGTCAACCAATCAAGATATGAGCGCTATACTAATCCAATATTAATATTTTTAGAACAAATATCCAGACAAAATGCATGCAAGTGTGTCATATATAAAACTTGGCAGAAACAAAAGCGTATTGGCAGATGTATGATACTCCAAAAGTAGGGTTTTAACAAGCCCCATTTAATTGGCAACTAATTCTGAAAGTGAAAACAGCAAGGAAATCAATGTTACTATTAGGGGCACTACAGAAACTGCACAAAGCCATAGGTTGTATAGAAGAACAGAATCATTCTGAGGTGCAGGAATTATCAAAAAGGCAAAAACCTCAAAAATGGCATGAAAATTTCAGCAAATCTGTAAATTCTTACTATTATTGCATATAAATTTAATTTGATTTGGAAGAATTTTCCTTAAAAGTTGTTTCTTGATTTCATTTCCATTACGTTTGTTCGTAAGACAAGCGTTTAAAGCAAATGCAATCTTCTTCCTTATACCTAATCACTAGAAGACAGGTCTTTCAACTAGGGCATGGTTAAAATCAAACACAGAGAGTTAGAGATGACACCAACGACAACTGAAATTGAAGATATTTTGCTGCATATCTTGAATAAAATAAATGGTTCGTATAAAGTGGATCCCCCAAGCAAAATTCAAGTTGTGAAGTCGATTGATTACTAAATACAGTCAAACTCGCGTAACTCAGAGTCGCATAAATCGGAATTCTTACAAGTCGGACAAATTTGCGCGGTCCCGGTCCGCTTGCTACAAATCTTATACTTTTCTATGCGCGGATTCTCTAAGTCGGATATTTGCTTAAGTCAGAGCATTTCTATCTTATATAGCATCGTGTAAGTCAGATTTTGATTTTGATGTCAATAGAGCTGAGAAAAAAGTGCAAAATGATACATATTACGTCTCTGAACTGCAATATCAACATGAGTCTGGTTGCAAATAGGAGTAACACATTTCCGGGGCGGAGAGTGTAATCAATAAATGATTATTTCAATTAGATATTATTGCCTATTGTTAAACTTAGCTTAATTGTTGTTTTAAAAGTGGAAGCTATCATGAAAATCTTTAGCTCTATACTCTTTGTCCTCTGCTACATCGCAAAATATCCGACTTACATGTAAGTCGAACTTCGAATAAGTCAGACTATTTTGCCTTGTCCGAAGCGGTCCGACTTAGGCGAAAGTGACTTTAAAAAGCAACTTTCTTCTTAATATGCTGCAGCAGGTGCACAGCAGCGCTGTTCTCTCTAAAAAAAGAGCGACAATTAGAAAATCTATAGATACCTTGCTTTCCAATCCTTTGATACATTATGGCCTTGCTTTCGTAGCCACCCCTTGAAATGCAAACAAAAGTATTACTGAAACTACAAATCAATAAGCAACTTTCACATGTCACATGACCATTATGTAATCTTACCTCTGATTGGCTGATTTAACTTGGAGGGCAAGCGGCGAAAGAGAAAAATATATGGCATACCATAATATTGTATGGATGTAGTATTAGACATGGTAAATGAATATTTTATTCACAAAGTGATCTATTCACGATTTTGGAAACCACGTAGAGGTGTGCTACATATAAACTACATGTGCGAAACACTATCTGCCCCAATGTCTCAAAGAATCTAAGATCTCTTCGTAGTTCTGCTCAGATACAGTACGCAATAAAGGACTGTATAAAAATGAGAAATAATTTCAATAATGAAAAAACATAACAAAACAATTAACTAACGAGCAACCAACGATTTGATTGATAGGAGAATGAAGGCAAATGATCGCATCTCAACACAGGGTGCATTTCTTCTAAACTGCACACCGAGGATACACCAGGGAATATTTGTGGAGCGCCGAAAACTATGCCTGTGCAGTGCAATCCAGTTTTACAAGCCAAATACTCAAGAGGTTACACGCCTCAAAACTTTTTCTATTACTTTCCACGCTGAACTCCGAAAAATAGAGCTTTGTGCACTCCGAAGATTTTCGGGCCTTACTACATGGAATGTACCTTCGATAAAAACTGGTTCAACTGTTCGGTTCTGCTGTTCAGAATCTTGCTTCTGTGTTCATGTTCTTCGTGATCCTGAGTTAAGTTTGTCTGGTATAAAGACAAAACAGAAAGTTTCACCTGTGATATCCCTCCTAGACTTTCTTTCATGAGTTGATCTACCGAGTATCTTCAGCCTTAAATCGTCAGGGCTTCGGTTCGATCGACTGGCAATAAGATACCATTCCTCCTCTCAGATATCAACGTATTCCCACCGTTATCATTGTCGATACTCTTTTTTATTAAATTGTACATGACACAAACCAAACAAAACAAACAAAACACCGTAAATAGATGCTGTTCACCATACATGACAACACACAGCTCACTACGCCATGCAATGTTTTCCCGCAGCTTACCCCCCAATCCACCTTTTCGACGAAAAATCCACGTGTAAGTAGTAGTCATGTGACCTTTCAAATAGTCTGCTATGATTGGATAAGCCTTTATTTCTGTAAACAAAGACGCCGAAAACTAGGACAGGAGTCTGTGGGAAAGAACTAAAACTACTTAAAATGGTGGAACGCTGTTACTACAAGCAATATCACAACAACGATAAAATGCTCATACAAAGAAGAACAGGATTTTCGTGAAAGTAAACACTATCTTCACGTCCTAAATTGATTAAAGCCTTCACCAGCGTGACCTCCAATCTGCCCTCTTGACAGCAGGAAAATCCGCAAATCATAAACGTCTATTTTGTCTATGTCATTCAACGGGGGATTGGTAGAGTTGACATAACCGAACTTTTCTCGCTTTCAAACTAATAGAAAGGTTTCCTCGCATTCAAAGCAAACGGCCACACACTTGTACTAGTTTTCACGCTTCTATTTACAGAGATAAGACCTTAACCAATCACAGTGCGCCATTTTAAAGGTCATGTGACCCCATATAACCCGTGGACTTCGCGTTGAAAAGGTGGATTGAGGATCAACCAATCAGAAGTTAGATTATTTAATGGTCATGTGACATGTGAAAGTTGCTTTTTAACGGTCTTATTCAAGTAAACAAAAAAAATTACAGTGAAGCAGAAATAAGACACTGAATGCTCCATGCATACCATTAAAACGTTCAGCTAAGTTAAGCTATTTACTGGCAGCTAATTTTTTGGATTGCTGTAGACAACTAAAGACAAGGTGATGGGGGTGATGCTCAAAATAAGCTTTGTAATAACAGCTTACATACCTCCTTGTCAGGGTCGGCCATTGTTCCTCCAACTGAGCTTGCCTCTAGTACGGGAGGATTCTAGAGTATCGGAATTATATGTATATACAACCATTATGATGTCCATCACAAAGATGAAAAATTATCTTAAAAGATGAGTAACTGTTGGATGATCAAGCAAAAGCTATTTCCTTTCAGGGATGGGAGAAGGGAGGAACATACTGATAGCGCTTGGCCAGTAGTACGGGTATTCGATATTGGTGAAAACCCATGATGGATTTCTTCAAGAAATAGGTCATAAATACATAAAGTATGAAAATATCTCCATCCTTTTGATGTTCCAGAACATTCTAAGGCCTATTGCTTCCTTTGCTAAAGGAATTCGAATCAAATAAGTATCACTACAAGTGCAGTATTCAGAGTTGTTCTACTGTGGCACATCTAACAAATTAGTCTGCACAGTCAAAGGGGAGTTCAATAAAACTATAAGAGACTTTGATAGCAGTTTTGGGAGCGAAGTGGGGGCATAATTTGACAATCTCTTGTAGTATAAGCTTTGCAAAGAAGATCATTAATGGGGAAGTATTCCTTCACAAATTCATGTGAAAATAAATGAATAAAACAAGAAAATGCAAACCTGATCTTTTAAGAAAATAGCTTTTGCTAAAATATTTGTCCAGAGTAAAATTTCATCTAAAAAATGAGAAAATAAAGTGAAATGATGAGAATGAGAATAATTCAAGAGTTGAATGGGATGCACAGCACAGTAGGCTACGGGATCGTTCAGATATTATATCATCACTTGTTTGGCCATTATAGACCCCCTTTCTCCATGTAATTAAGCATAATCATTGGCCAGGCCCCTCCCTCTGTATTATGGTATCAATTGTACAACCCCTCCCCACCTTTCATAAGAAGAACTTATGAGGGAGTATATTGGTACTATTCAAATATAAAACAGCTATGTTTGACTAGTGTAGGCTCTAATGTCATTATGCAACAAAAGCAACGCTTCGTATCTATCATAACAAAACAACAAAGGACCAGATCACATGAGCATGGCTACTAACTGAATTCAGACCTGTGAATCTAAAATTTTCAAAATCTGGAGACAGGGCCACCGAGAGGGGGACAGGGGGGCAAATTTCCTCGGGGCCAAAAGCTCCAAGGGTCCTCATAACACCCAATGGTTCAAAGTCTGGGGTCCTCATAAAGTAAACCAGCAGTAATTTTCCAAAGTTAATTTCTAGACCCTGAAAATTTTCTAATCGCTTCCAGGGGCCCTCGTCTTGCTCTTTTGCCCCGGGGCCTCAGAATTCTCTTGGCAGCCCTGCCAGGAGATTTTACATTTTACCTATAAAAAGACAGGGAGATTTGGTAAAAAATCGGGAAATCACAGAAATTCGTTGAGAGAGGAATGTATTCGATGCAATGTTGTGCTCGTCAAGTAGTTTATGACGGAAATGATCGCGAGAAATCTCTTTACAAGGATTTCTAGTCGTTTTTTGTTACTCAGTAAGCACTAACAAAAACTTATGTCATGAAGAAAGTCAATTTGGCCATTGTATCACAATTATAAATCAGAAAATGTTTCAAATATATCGCGCCGAAATAAAACGAAATGTAAGAAAGCCAATGAAATAGCAGCAAGAGATGCATTTATTTTTGCTAGATGATGTCATTAAAGCGGGAGAAAAAATGTATAAACCGGGAGACCGGGAGAAAGCAGTCAAGAGACCCCTTACCTATAGGCAACACAGTCTATTGTATTAGAAGTCCATTCCATAATAACATTATCAGCCCTTGCCAGGTTCCCACTACAGAGGAGAAGTGCTGGTACTGGTACTGAAGACGAATTGTGCTAAAGATTGGGCTGAACGCCAACATTTTCTCATTATGTACTTTCGATAAATGGAACCATTATTCTGGTCCCATGAGCAATAATCATTCACATAATTGGAACTTTTCCAAAAAATCATCTTAAGTATAATGGAACCATTTTAATCAATACATTTTTTACTGCGAATATTCTTGCGAGCATTCGATTGCTATCTAGTAATGAAAACAAAAAAAATATGTCAGCAGTCAGATTTACAAAATGGCAGCTGTGCAGTCTTCAAAAGAAATGCTTGCATGTTTAACTATAGTCAACAAATAAAAGGCTTCAAAAGAAATTGATGCAGGCCAAAGCTGTATAGCTTCAGCAAAGAAATATGGTGTTGCTAAAAACACAGATTCACATTGGGCAACAAAGAAAGCTGAAATATTTGAAGCAGTTGAAGGAAACAATGTTTCTAAACAGAGAAAAACAATGAAGACTGCGACATACGAGGAGCTGGAATCTGCCGTTTATAAATGGCTGAAAACTGAAAGATACAGCAATATTCCTAACAGTTGTAGTATATTTTGAAAAACTCTAGAGTTCGCAAGATCATTAGAACTCAATGACTTTCATGCTTCTGATGGATGGGTGAGTGGATGGAAGAAACAATTCAATATCAGTTTCAAAACTGTTTCGGGTAACTAACAATATTTATACTACATATATTTAGTGTATATTCATAGAGCCTGTGGAAGTTGTTCTTTTAAAATGTTTATAAAACCACCCTCAGCCGCAAAATATAACTTGCAAGACACCTTCATTCTTTTCCCATCTCCTCTATTGATCGCTTTTCCAACAATTTCAACGGAGTAAGTGCTGGAGTCACAGGCTCGAAGGAAGTAGAAAACCATTTTTCCAAATCTTCCTGTTTTTTGTTTTGGTAGATGTCCGACCAAAGTCATTTTACATGACTGCAACAGCAAATTTGTCTGTTTTGATACCCCATAAAATAAGATGTGAATTCAAATGTTTTATTTAAAACTACCTGAAGCTCATTCCGCTCAACTATTTTATGTGGTGTAATTTCCGTATCCATTTGATCTCCTATAGAACTATTTTCACAAAGAACCAAGGAGTCATTCGGTCACTAAAAGCCCAGTACTGTTCCCCAATGATTCAGCAAATCATCAAAGCAATTGATGCAAACAAATCTATTCCAAATAGTGAATGTATAGGATGCCATAAAAATGCTTAACATTGGTTGGGAGAACGTAACTGAAGAAACAGTGAAAAAGTGTTTCGCTAGATCTCGCATTTCCCCCAAGACCAAACAACCGCACAAGACGATCTAGATCACCCGTTCATTGAATGAAGAAGCGATCTGGAAAAATTGAAATCTCTTGGCGTTGAGGAATATCTTTGCAAGTTTTGATGCTATCGTTGCCGCAACAGAGCCTATGCTATCTGACGAGTCAATCCTTACAATGGTACGCGAAGTAGAGGAGCCAATCGAAGTAGAGGATGATGAAGAGGATGGCGCTGATACAATTGGAGATCAATGTCTGGAAAAGTCTACATCAACACAATTAAAAAGTGCCATTGAAACCCAATTGAGCTTTAGTTTTTTATAGAGTCAGATAAGCTTCAACGCTGTACTATGGAAATTTCCAAATTAATCAAAACGGAACTATCATAAACTCTAAACAATAAATGTTTATGTTCCATGTGATGATTATTTTATTGCTTTAAAATAATAATCACATGGAACATCAACATTTATAAACGCTCTTATTTTGTTCGTTCCCCCC
>WIPJ01067516.1:215746-226701 GCA_018155075.1 Cassiopea andromeda | reverse complement strand
CTCCAGTAAATAATGTTATTTACAGATCTGTTGCTGTTGCTGTATTGATTTGATATACGTATTGACTTTTTGTAATTTAAATGGGACTCCCGTTATACCACTGGCTGGTGTGTGGAGCCCCAATTCATTTATAAAGTGTTATTAGTTTATATGGTCATACCCCAACTGGGGGTATGAGTAGATTATTGATATTGTTGTTGTTGTTGTTGATCAATCAACCAGATGGGGAGTGTCAGGATTCGCAGGTGCGCAATATACCATGATTTATGATGACAGTGAAATATCACGCACAAACAACGTTAAAATTAGATGCATGAGTTAGTTGCTGTATGCAGTCTGTAGAAGTAAGTTTTTTTGTAAGTTGAGAAAAAAGTTAAAATTGAGAGAGCTATGGTTTTCATTGGTTGAATCATCCTGAACCGGCAAGATTAATTGTGAAAGGGAGATCTACTTGCAGGGATGGTGGCAAACTTAAGAACTCCTGGACATGACAAGATTGCAGGGAATGTAGCATCATATGCACCACTCTACCTTTCAGGTCAAAATCACAAAATGCTTGGGTAAATGAAAGCACAGAACACGGTTTTAGACTCCATAGGCCAAAAACCAAAGCAAAGTCTTGCATGTACGCTCTCCCTAAAAGCGAGTAATTTGCAAGTTTCAAACAATGACATGGATTGGCATTGTTTGGTTCTTTATTCAATGGCAAGTCGTATTTGAGCTATCACCATGGCTATATTGTGATATGCGTACAATACACGATTGACAAGACAGCTAGCGCCTTCCTATACACCAAAAATGAATTAAAAATGCAAGAGCTTCCACAGAAGAAATATAATTGGATCAGTGATATAGACAAAGAACAGCACGACCCTATAGCAACACATAATTAGTAATATAACAATTTAACGCACCCTCCTCTTTTTTCTAAGAAACCTTCTTTTGTAGAAACATCCTGCAAAAAAAACAATAAATGTTTCAGCCACAGTTTCTCCTTCTGCTGTTAAACAATTTTTCTAGTATACTGGTAGTTTCCCACGTTCCTCCACTTTTCTCTTCATTACCATGCAGGAAATCTGCATTTTTTATGAAGTTTAAGATAATTTGAACCTGAAACGCCTAGAAAGGGTAGAGGTGAACATGGTCTATTCAGCGTTTCCTGTGCTATTGCCCACAATTCGTCAGTTATACAGTTCGGAGTTTACTTCCAATATGCGGATTTCACATAGAATACTTGCTCTAAATGAACGAGTTGAAGTTCAATTTCTTTAGATTCTGGTTTGTATCATGCTTTCCCAATTATAAAACAGTAATGTTATTTGATTTGAAAGTTCTTATATATCTGCTTTACTGACAAGCCATGCTATTGTCGATGCCGCAGTTGATTCCTTCTTTGTTCTTTTACTATCCAAAACAACTTGATGAAACCGGAAGGGTTATCAAGAAAAGAAGGAGCGAACAATTAAAATGTCAAATCGTCAGGACATGTGATATGCATTTTTGTTCTTTGACAAGGCACAATATCAATGCTCCGACCTGAATAACAAAGGTGATGTGGTAAAATGTAGAAGGTAAGGCTATCTAGTTCAACTTCTGCACCGGAGCAGTGTGTACGCAGTTGATCAGTAATACCTTCTGTTCCGGTACAGAAGTTGCACCAGTGCAGTGTAGACGGGGTCTAAGCGTCACTTCCTGGTTTGATGTACCCCATTGTCGTAGAAAAATAACATTATCCAATCAACAGTTTGGATCTGCAGTCAAGACATTCATATTTCCACATTTCCATACTTCCCAGGAAAAGCACATTTTTGAAGTTTGCCAGTTGACATGAGTAAATCTACAGAACATTATATGGCATAAGCTTCTCAAAAGCAAGTTATACATGTCAGAAATGACTGGATTTCGCGGACTTGCAGTCGTAGTTCAAATAACACTCTCGCACAAGTCCCCAGATACAGCTTCCAATCATAATTTCATTGTATTGGCCTATATATCCCCGTTCTGCCTCTTTCACATCTTGGTAGACTCATTCGCCTTGTTCTTGAAGCAGTTCCATATTGCTTCCTGAATCCTACTGAGCCTACTAGAAACTCTGTAAAGGTAATCGCTTTCCCTATTTAAGGTTCAACACAAATTACACTTTTGATTTTAACCTCAGATAACATGGAAAAATTCACTGCTGCCTCAAGTTCCGTCTTGTGAAATAACAAAAGGTGGATTTGCTGTTGAAAAAGCAAAGGAAGCATTGAAAGTTAGCAAAGCCTCCTTAGCGTCCAAGAAGGAAAATCAATATCTTGAAGTCTCCAGCACTGGGAAATTGCTTCCATCGTGGAGAAGGACAGCCTTTAACATTGTAATGGAGCTGCCTATAAAAGTCACCACTCCTTGGGCACAAATGGCACTCCAATAGAGCAAAACAGTCCAGGCATGTCGTGGCAGAAGCAGCGGCCATCCCTTAGATTATAAAAACATGTAAAAAGACTGGCATTGAGCGTCTATGACATGTCATCTACACATCCTCCTTAAGTAAATTCCACTGATTCATCCTTGACATGAATAGTTCCGAATCGGAATTGGTCTAATCGGCATCCCTGACAAGTCATTTACTCCTTTTTGGCTTGAGAAATAAGGAAATTTGCGTGATATCTAAGGGAAGTTGATTAAATTGCAAAACATGTATACATTTGACTGGTTGGATGCTCAGTGTGCCCATATGTCGACATTAAGGAATAAATTCAATAACTTGGCTCAAAATAATCACCCAAAGCACTCGTTAGAAGGAGAATTCAATTATACACATGATGAGAGTAAAATTTCCCAACATTTTAACTTTTTGGGGTTCTAGGGCCCAATTTCTATAAATAGACATTTCCCTCCCAATAAGTCCAATAACTCGATTCAAAATAATACCCCGAGGCTGGTTCAGTGCTCATTATCTACACGGTGAAAACAACTTTTTAGAAACTTTTGATCCCTGGGGTTCTGGGGCCCACTTCAGTTACCTGGGCACTATCCCTCAAATATACCTTTTTAACTATACATTGGCTCAAAAGACTCACCTATGGCTGGTTGAGTGCTTATCGGATGTGGAATGCAATTATCCACATGGTGAAACAATTTTTCAAAAATTTGAATTTTGGGGGTTCTAGAGCCAAATTTTTTTACATGGGCATTTTCCCTTAAATAAGCTATTTTAACTTTACCTTTGCTCAAAATGATCATCTGAGCTTGATTGATTGAGTGTTCGTTAGAAGCAGAAGTAAGGTATAAACAAGGTGACCAAAAAATTTCTCAAAATCTCTGATTTTTGGGCTTATGTGCCCTACATTCTTTAAAAAGGGCATTTTCCCTCAAACAAGGCTTTTCAACTGCTACTCTGCTCACAATAAGCACCTGTGCACAGTGTGCCCAGATTGGCAAATATGGGCATAAATTCTACATCTCTGGCTAAAAAGGTTTCCTCAAGTCGATCGAGGGCTCTTTGGAAGCAAAATTGTCAGTTCTTCAGGGTGAACAATTAAAAATAAGAGAAAATGTTATTATGGGAGGTCCAGGCCAGAATTATCATTGTTGGGAAGCTTGATCAAAAGCTACTATTTTTTGACATAGCTTATCTGGAGGTGCTTTTTTCATGTTCGTTGAGACCCATGAGAAGCAAAATTTTATCCCCTATACGATGAATAAAACAATAATGATAAAAATTTTATTATTAGCGGGTTAGAGGTACGTTATTATATTAGGGCATTTGGACCCACAATCACTTTTTTAGCATATCTAAATAAAAAAGCTATTACATGAGGCTGGTCCATGGTCTTTTAGAAGAGAAGTATGATGCATTTTAGATTCCAAAAATCCAATGAAGGAAACTTGGAGCTTTAGGCGTCTAGATCCAAAGCAATATAATTGGGAATATTTGCCAAACTCACTTTGCTTTCCATACCTCGACCAAAAGTAATCGTCTAAGGCTGATTGAGTCATATGTGTTTACTGCATCCTGATCTCCCTCCTATAAATAGTTAAGATACTCTTATTTTGATATTTAATAATTCGTGGTCCCTTCCTGTACTTTTTACCTTTCCAATGTATGATCCCCTGATATCCCGTATTGGAAAACGCAATCAAATGTTCCAGTGATTCTTCTCCTTGGATTTACTGTTGTTTTTCTACTTTCCTCTTCTTTTCTTGTCTTAAATTCAAATAATGTCTTGTTTTTCAAACTGCATATCATGGGTAGGCTGCATCAAACACATCACTGAAATTGTTTAGATTTTCTTTCTTGCTGGTTGAATGTTTTCAGGCTCGGTGGAAAGTTAAAACAAACATGTTCGTTCCATTCAAAGTAGAGTCACATAAAGATATCGCCAGCGATTAATCAAGGAAACAAGTAATGTTATTTTTTCGGAATGTTCGTCGTGTCCCATCCTGAAATTTCATGTAGGTGTCTACGTATTAGTAATGACGTTGATCATTCAATACTTTCATCTCAACCCAAAAAGTTTTTAATATCAACGGAAGAACTGGCAATGGTGGCATCGATATGTTATTAATTTACCCATGCATTTAATCATCTAACACGAGAAAGTAAAAACATTTGCTCCTAGAGAGATACCAACAGTTACTTTCTCTTTATTTTTCCATTTCACTCTTACCAAAGCCATTGTTCACCGATTTGCTCATCATATAAGCAAATTCTGGCCGATATTTTTTTAATCATGGACAAAAATTTATACTCAGACTGACAGTGACCCCCTAAACCTTTTTAAGTGAATTTTTGCATAGTAGTCCCTTCTAGTGTGTAGACGTGAAAAAGAATAGTCCCCGATATGCAGCAAGCTGCTAAAATTTTGTACGCACCATATTAGAGAGACATAGAATAATTTTTTGATAGTGCTTTGATGGATATTACATTTTTTACTCTACATGTTTCAAATGTCTTCTTCCACTGCAAAAATTAACTTTGGCCAAAGCCCTTCCCATAGCAAAAAAGAAGGGAAAAATAGTTTTTAAATCCCCCTGTTATCATTTTTTATCAAAAAGTGAAGAATACTTGAAATCATCCTATTTTTCGGTATTTATTGAAATTGACTGCAAATAAATCAGTTAAAGACAATTTTCTGAAAATTCATCAACTATGCATGGCTCCAGAATTTCAACAGTTTGAGTTGCTGACCTCTTGCATTGCATTTTTTAGCCTTCGAGGTTTCTGGGAATGCAAATTTGGATCATGTATTACGCACTTCGAAAACTAATAAATTCCCACCCTGGGGATGCTGTAGGATGGTCAAATGGAGGGTGTTGAATAATAAATGGCCGACATTTTTACAAAACCAAACTTCTAAACGTTTAATGGCATTTTTCATTTATTTGGGACCTAAACAACAGAATAAATGTGATTACAAGTCAGGAACAGAGAAAAACAATTTTGTCACATGGTGCAATTCTTAAATTCTAGCAATTTTATCCAAGTGGGAAAAATAAGCCAGATCAAAATTCATACTTGTATCGTTCAAAATAACTTTTGGGCCCTACTTACTAATTTGCAAAAATAAAAACTTGAAACACAAGCGGACTCGGAAGCATAATGTGTAGTGTAGTCTCACCAGTTGCTTCACTAGTTAACATTAAAGTGTGGACAAAACATTTCAGTAAGCAAAACGTTATGATTTGCTCCAGCAGGTAGCTTAACGGTGAAAGCCAACCAGTTTAGGAAGCACAACAGTGCTATGTCGCATTACCCTTCGACCACACCCCAATCTATATCACAAATTAGTGTACATCATTCAGTCTCATTACATCCACCTTTGCACCCTTCTTTTCGTCAGGTCGTTTGTTTAACGCATTGACAGAATGGATATTGTACATCAAAGTTCATGACTGATAACATAATTAAAACTCACCACTCTGCTCATTCTATTCACCAAGGGTGGATGCTAGGAAGGAAAATTATATTCCATCAATATTGGTACTTATTTATATCAATACAACCAACAAGGAAGATTTCGTCAATAATTCATGGCATCTTCTAAGTAATTAATTGCATACCAAATCTTTCCAGTTATATTCATGCACCAATAGCTGGCTTAGCAGTATTTATCCAATACCATGCATAAAGCAATTGTTATTATCATTATTGTAAGATGCACATATTACATATTCTGTCGTCGCAATAAGCCATGGACAAGTCCAAACTTACACGGCACATGAATATGGACTTTCTCAGTAATTAACTAGACTTTTCTTTTCTAATACGCTTGATTTTTTAATTTTTTAATTTTTATTTTTGTACCACTGTGACAGCCAATTGGACATTGCCTTATATAGTGAGATGTATAATTGTAATTAGTTGATATATTGTTGAAATGAAAGTTTGAAAAAAAATTATGTTCTAACAAGCATTTCAAGAAGGATGCTGGCTCTTCATCTCATCAAAAAAAGACAGGATGGTTAGAATAGGTAAATAAGCAAAACATAAGTAAGTAAATAAAATGCTGAGAACATATTAACAGTTTGTTAAAACAAAGTATTTCTTCTCTAGCTCTTCTCAAAAGATAACTTCATAGAGCTTAGCAAAAGATGCAAAGATTCAGAGAGTTTCGAATGTGCACTGGAACTTTTTGAAATAGGCACTTGTTTCATCTTGAAAAGTTCCTTTAACTAGTGGTATTTGAAATTTTAGCTCTGTGGTGCTTCACAATGTTCTTTCTGTTGATCGGATGTATAGTCTGGCCAATTCATATTGTGAATGGCCTTACAGACTATCCTTAGATAATTAAACAACCAATTTCTAACTATCAGCAAAAGGTGGTGGGAAATGTGGGCAGTTAATCTGTACGATCTTATCATTATATTATAAGCAAGGTTAAAACGCAAAGGAAGGCATCCACATCTTCACAGCCTAAACTCTTTGAGAACATGAATTTATTAGTAACAATCTATTCCAATAGTTGAGCTCCAAACAAGTCACACAAAACAGCCTATAATAGTTATTCCATCAAGTCACACAGGCATTTGTAGTCTCAAGTGCAGATCCAGGAAAATTTCTGACTGCAGCACAACGTCAAAGAAGTAGGCATGGCCAATTCATGTGGACTTATTCTCAACTTCTAAATCCACTAAATACTATAGCAAATGCACACTATCATATATTCACAAACATAGTTTAGCAATGGCAGCCTCAAGAGCAAGGAAACTTTCACAAAAATATGGTGGGAGTAAAAGATTTTTTAAAAGCACCAAAGATATGATTTCTGATATGCCTCTTGTACTCTTGGGTAAACTGCTAGGCTATCATTTCCATGCTGTTGCTTGAATATTTAGTTTCCACTTATAGCCCATCTGGTGCTAACAGCAAGCCAAGTACTAGTTACCAATTGAAAATACAGATTTTGATCCAGAGCTCCTTTCTATTTAAACAATATACTAGGTTTATACAAACTCTTTTTACAATATATCCAACACTTTTTCAAAGCCAAATCATTTTGACATGGTACTGTGCCACTTTATTGAGTGCAGAGGAATGCAATAGAGGCCAGCACAGGCTATATAAAATATGATACACCAAGTATGGCAACACAAACCTACTTTAAAACCCATAATAAATGGGGGACCTTAATCAATTTTGGCTGAGTTGAAGACCCTCACTTCTGATTTTGACCCCCACCCATTCATTAGTAATTACATCTGCGTAGATCATTTTCCAAACATGGGAATGCAGCTACAGCATTCAAATTCAGTTCATCCTCATGCAGGGTTCCCACACTTGTTCTACCTCAAAAAATAAGGACCTTTAAGGAGAAAAAAGGAGATTTTCTAGCAATTTCTAAGGAGGATCTTTCTTGATTATGACAAAAATCCATAAATAATAAGACAATGTAAAGAGGTTGTCATGTTATCAGCCCCTCCATACTGACAAGATTTACCATATCAATCTATTTCAAAAATTAAAATTGTAAACCAAAAAAGTAGACCTTTCCTACAAGAACTTTTTGCAATACACTGGCATGAAACTCTGATATTAATTAAGGGTATGAATGAACCAATACATGTTTTTTTATAAGAAAACCATAATTTTGCCTGAGCCTAAATTTTCTTAGACTCTTCTTAACTTCTACTAGAATAAACTGGACAAAATTGGTTACCATTTCATTACTAATATTGTATACTTGAATTTGAATTCCATCTTTAACATTTTGAATGCAATAATGACAAAATATCAATTTTTGGCCAATAAAAACACTAACTTTTGGAAATTGAGCCTCATGATTTTCTTAAGATTTTAATCATTTTCTTATACACATTTTCTTATAAAAGAAATGTGTATGAAACCCTATTCCCATGAGCATAGGCATTAAATTTTGATTGGCTAAGAAAGGAATCACCACTGAAGGAGTCCTGCCAATAATGTTGTGAGAATTAAACAGTGTACCTTCTTTGCCAAACAACTGACAACATATAGTTTCGAATAAGTGAAAAATATTTTGCATGCATGTTCAGAAAGCTTCAATTCACACTCAAGAGGGAGTAATTTTTATATCTTGCACAGATTAAAATTATTGGCATTACAAGTAAAGATGGATGGCTTCTGTTAATCCACTTACCTGTCCATTGTCTACTTGAACAATTGGAGCAGAACTGTTTTGAAATGAAAGAAATATTTAATGCATCATGAGAGTGGGTGCAATGAAAAGAAAAAGTTAGTTTCAGGAACTCATTAGTATTATGGCATATGAAACAGGACCACATTTGGGAATTTTGTATGCTTGTTAGGGCTAAAGAGTTAGGATAAAAAGAAAAGTGTAATTGTACTTTGACAAGCTTTAGAAATACATAAGTAGACCTTCGCATTTTTTATCATTGTAGACATATTTATAAAGGCAGTTTCCCACCATCATAGAAACCTGATTCTGCCCCCAACAACAAACCATTTGGTAAATGCAACTTCTATGTATAGGTGTAAAGCAACAACTGAACCAAAAACCATAATCCAAAATTTAACCTCATGTAACTGCAAAACTATAGAGTTTGATAGAGATAGAGTTGAATATTGGCATTTGACTCCAGTATGGAAGTCTACTACATAATGATGATCATGTCTTGCTACCAGACTCAGAGATCATATATTCTACATACTTTTAAAGGGTGCCTACAAAAAATACCTTCTAAGACAAAATCACTCTCTTAGGCTAGTTTACACAGGCTATGTACGGTTCTGGTGACAGGTTTTTCATGACAATGTCCGTAAAAATGACAATAGGCTGCAAAGAATATCAAATAAACTTGTTTTTCTCTATTTGCTAGCCCATTAAGAACATATTATCCAGAGGTTTTATAGGAATATCTGTACAAATTCCCATTAATCTACAAAAACTAACAAAAGGATAATGTAACAAACTAACCTCCTCTGAAGGGGTGGCTCATTCACATCCTTCAACAAATAAGGTGAAATTAAACAACCATTGTTTTTCATAATAATAATTGGCTGAGAGATTATTGAGGACAAATATGTGTTCAAAAGTTGATACATAGGAAACCTGCTCATTATCTTTTTTCTCTGACAAGAGGCTTCTCCATAGAAAAAAATAACAATTGGCTGTATAGAAAAACATGAAAGGAAGCCATTGAATTTCTTGTCAGAAATGTTTGCATTTTGCTATTGTTTAAGGCCATTTTACCGCAAATTCTGTGGTCCACACACACATATTTGCAATACTGACACCAGCCAGTAAACCAAATTGGCCACTTCCTATTTCATAAGGAAATAGTAGGAATTCACCCTTCCTAAAATTCTCTCAACATGGCCCAGTGGAGAAATGATAACTTTGTCCAACACAATTCCAAAGTCAGGCCAATAGCAGGATAGTTCATTTGATTATGTCAAAACTGCCAGAAACTACCCATACCGCAAATCCTAGCTGGAAATTACAGTAAAATGCAGGAATTGTCAAAATCTACTGATCTCCCAATATATATAAAACAAGAATGTTGCATGTAAGTTACTGCTAGATATTGAAAAGCAACTGAGAACTGAGACATACAGTTGATTCCTGTGTTTCAGCATCACTCTCTGATGAGCTGTCTTGATCATCACCTGTGCATAGTAAAACAAGGGTGTTTAGCATTCTAGCATAGGAGGAAAATGCATTTTGCATATTGAATGATATAATATCTAAACATGAAGAAAATGATAGCTGCTACTATTACCTAAATCAAAGCATTAAAGTGCCATGTGAAATTCCCATCAGGTCCTTACATTTTCCTACTTTTGGATGTATCTTTACCTGAAACTTTCTTAAAAACATGCCTGAGTTGTCTATGTTCACTGTTTGTTGTCATTTTACATATGATTCCAAATTCAAACTACTTGCTACTTTTCTCATTAATGTCAATCATTCCCTGACTAATTTAGTTATGGTTAAAGTTAGGGTTAGGACCAATATTCTCATGTGACCACTGAGCATTGCAGTATAAATGGAGTTCTAGATCTGCTGCATCAACAGAAAACTAGAAAACAATATTAGATGACACAGTTATGGTTAACAACAAGTCTTTCTAAAACCATTTTTCAAGTCTTTCAGAAGCCATAAAAGCTTTGTCTATTGTTGCTAAGTCTTGCTTTGTCAGTGATACTGTTGAGTGATACTGATGATGAAACAAGATTAGGAGCATCAACTCTTAAATTAAGTCAATCCCAATCTTCAGCCTTAAGCTTTCTTGACTACTTAGCTTTACAAATTCTGCTAGAAGCAGAATTTCTTGCCTTGTATATTGCACCCTCTCTCTACTTTACTATCATTCTGTGGCACTCATTCCCCTTTTTCCTTCTTTGCTCACTGGAGGCATTAGCACCAGATGAAAATAATGCACACAAAGTAAACCTTTTAAAGAAAAAGCTCTCTCAAGTTGGCAGATGATCAAAGGCATTTTGCATGCCAGATTTGGTACTGCCTAACTAATAT
>WIPJ01067516.1:200406-215329 GCA_018155075.1 Cassiopea andromeda | reverse complement strand
ATATGTTTTTTAAACAAAAGTAGCTTTGAAAAACCAATATGGAGCATGGCAAACAGTTGCTGCTTTTGAGCATGCACACACATACACAAATGCACACAAACATTTGTGTGGTTCTAGGCATATTTGAGATACATTTATTTGCAATACATTTGATCTATCTATAGATAGAAGTGAGGACCTGAAAATGGCAACTTAGAATCATTAGTACTCCTTGTCAAAGGCTGATTGCTACTAAGCTATGCTTAATGATCTAGTAAGAAAACAATATGCTGTATCAAAATTAGCCCATTGAAAATCAGGAAAGAAACACTATGGACTTCTGATTTGCAACTAAGCAATATCTGTTTCTATTCATTTATGAACTGAATATGTATGTCTAAAGTGCATCACCTGTGCTTAATTGACTGGATGCTATCTTTGGAGGTGGAGGAGCAGGTTTTCTTGGTGATTGTATCAGGCTATCAATTTTTCCCAAAAACTCTTTGTTCTTAACAACTGACAATGAAGTTCCCCTCATTCCTGTAGGATATTTGCTAGAATCTACATCATTATTATTTTCTATTGGGTGAGAACTATCTTGTTCTCCACTTATTGACTCATCAAGCTTATTGGCTGACAAACTATTTCCTGCAGGTGTCTTTTCCTTCAATGAAGCTCCTTTAATAGGAGGTGCAGGTGCTGGTCTCTTCACAGGCAATGACTTTGACCTTGAAACATCACTTTGAACAATTTTCAATTCATGATCAACTGATTTTTCCTCCAGATCTGTCCTTGGAGGTATAACTGGGGGATTAACTTGCAAATTTCTTGCATTTGTTGAATCTGCCTGAGCACATTTATCAGCTAGAGGTTGCTCGCCTGCTAATTGAAGAGGTTGCTGTTCCATGGTACCTTTTGAAGAATGTGAATTTCTAGGATGTGGCACAGGTGGGGCAGGCTTTATATTTTTCTTAGGTGGGACTGGAGGTAATTCCTCATCTTCCTCATTTAACACACGTTGCTTACCGTCATCTACATCTACTTCCTCTTCTGGTCCAAGGATAGTTACCCCACCTGCAGGCGGAGGCTTATCGCCTTCAGTACTTACTAACTTGCCTGGGACAAATATGCATCCATTGCTTTCAGTGATTGGTGACAAAATGCTTTTCCCAGTAGGATCTAAGCGCTTCCGTAAAGTCTTCAGCTCGTTTATCATCCTTTTTCGGTATCCAGGTTTCTCCACTCCAATATTCTTTAGCTCATCGTCACTTAAGTCCATCAGTGGTATAACTGTCGTTATGTTATTACCTTTGAACAATTCTAGCAATGAGGATAATTTTAATGTTTCTAGGAAGTGCTCGAGTGTGGGCAAGTCCTCCATATTGATTTTTCCTTATCTCCTTTGGCCAACAAAAATACACGGAAGCAAATTTCAGCATTCAAAAACAATATTCTTTATCACTATAGAAGGTAAAAATCGTCAAAATATACGTGTAGGTATCAATGGAATGATACTCAAGGCATGCTCTGCATTGCAAGTAGTTACGTATGATATAAAAGTCTGCTTTCTGCTTCTGGCCTTGTCCAATGTCTGGCCTAGTTGTAACTTATTTGGTATGACATTGTATCGATACGCAGCTTGCAAATAGGTAATTAAAATCTCCACTCATACTAATACCGTTACAAAGGCTCGAAAAAGTAACGCATCTGATCCGAATCAAACCTACTATCAGTACATTTTACAGATGACTTGTAAGTCGCTATTTTTCACCCTATCAGGAACTAGAGTTCCTATTCTCCAAAGCTACTGCGCATGTCATCTAGAATGCAAATACTTTCAGCTCCATTGAACTACATATTGTTTTTACAAATATGAACATAGGTCAATGTATATAGTCAGAGGTGATTCCTAGGCCGAGCCCCCATTGTTAAAACTTTTGTTCGTTTGGGGGGCTTAGTACCCCTAACTGTTTGTGTCAATCTTGCTTTTCAAAGTTTATTGACCTTGCTTCCAATGTTTTGTATAATATTGCTATACTGATCTTCCTCACTGCTACATGACTAATGGGATCCTAGTAGAGGTTGGCTATATTATAATGACTTCACCTTTAAAAATGTGGGTGTGGCTACAAATAGGCCACACCAACTTTATGACATTGCATTTAGAGCCCCTTTGCTAAAATTTTTAGAACTCGCTCCTGTATATAGTTCAATGCTCAGCTCTAGATATGAGGTAACTACTGTATATCCTCGAATAAGAACTCTGTGGGTTTATTTATTTGTCAGATTTTTACATGGGGGTTTATTCGGAGGGGAGGGGTTTAAAACATTATGGTATTGGTGATATTTTATTTGAAATGCTCACACCAATAAACTAGTGCTTAATGCTACAAATGCAAAAAATGAGGTTTGTTTGGAGTGGAACGCGTTCCCTTATTCACCGTAAAACTTCCACCTCTTCCCCTGTTCCCTTGAGAATGAGGCCCCTTGGAGAATGAGGCCCCTACTTTATGAGGCTCCTTGGACCTTAAAGCATTGGGTGTTTTGAGGCCCCTTGGGCTTTGAAGCCTTGGGGCAGCTTTCCCCCTCTTGGCGGCCCTGTTTATGAGAAATAAGACAAATAAAGCTCAGAATCGCTGAAAAGTAAGAATAATTTAGGAACAGTGCAATTGACAAAATATATACGTTTCCCACTAACATATGCATATGGAATACCATCGAAATCAAATACCATTGTGTTAACGTGGTCTATTTTCTAATTTTTATCAACCTTTTTCAGGAAAGAACATTGATATGTAAAAGAGACCACCTCAGATGTAGCAATTGGTGAAGTACTAATGGGCTCTCAGTCAATGAAAATATCCAATGTTGTCCTGTATATTGTCTAGTTTCTAAATGGCCTATACCCAAATAATTTTAGAATAAATTTAAGAAGAATCCAGATACAAAATTGTTGAAAAAGTTAAGAACGGCCCGTCTCGACCCCAATTTTACAAGTTCTTATAAGAAATGGTACGATGGTTAGATATTCTGCTATCGTATTATATTGTCTTATGATGAAGTAAGGCATTTGAAAAGATTTGAACTGTCTTTTTTGATTTTCAGGCGACGCAACATCCTTCGAACTTATACAACTGTAGGCTCAAAGTCAAAAGAAAGTACGAATGTTGAGGCTCAGTATAAAATTAAGTATTGTGCAATCATGATCTAAAAACTGCTAGAGCTCAAGTTCCCTCAAATTTTAAAATGCTTTATGAATGCAGGCTTTGTGAAGCATGCCAGAAAATCAGAGGAAGAAATTAAAATCGGTGGTAATGTTCCATTTCCTTACATAAAAAAACCATGAAAAAAGCAATAGATTTGGTATCTACAGTGTAAGATGAGATCTAAAAAGGCATAATCAAATGACAAGTTTAAATGCCTATGAAGGTTAACTATTGCATTGCGTTAAAGGTATTCTTTTGTGCTTTAATATTCCTTCGGACTACACTGTTGCAGTTGAGGCAAAGAAACAAGATAGCGTCCTTTATGAATTATATTTAGATAAACAAAACAGCATATTAAGCATAGCAACTAATCTCATATCCCTCGTTCCTACCCTCACTTCTCCTTATAACTATTCGTCGAGTGTCCCTAAGTACCTACTACATTTGCTATTACATTCAAAACCGACATCAGAGTTTAAATTAGTCTACGACATCATTCATCCATGCTTTTATTTATCCATTAAAGTTTGAGAAACGTACAATGGCAAACTACTAATAACTTTCTTGGAGCGAAAACTCATTGAAAACAAAATCTGTCATTTACTAAAAGTCTGTCTAGATCGCATATTTATACCCTCTTTGTGGTGCGGTGCAAATATTCGACCAGCCAAAGCCGTTCACACGGGGCCGATCGCGAACTTGACCGGCCTAGTTCCAAAAAAGGTCGCTTTCCTAAGCGGCCGAATAGTTGCACGCCTGAGTGACCTAATTTGAGGTCGGTTAGCCGGCCCCGTGTGAACGGTACGCCTAAGTGGCCAAATATTTGACCGACCAAATATTCGGTCGGCCCCGTGTAAACGCTGCCTCAATATGCACAATAATTAGCACCATTACGTATCATGCATGCTTAACAGGTAACTTGAATTAATTTAGTCAGTCTTGAAAGTAAACATCAGAATTCAAACGTGTTCTGTTCTGTGTTGACTCTGCCTAAGAAAACGTTACAAAAGTACATGGATAGAAACAGATAGACACCGTGTGAACGTCAAGACAGTGCTAGCCAGCTACAGATAGACACCGTGTGAGCCAGGCCTTACTAACATCAAATGAATGCGTGAAATGTTTCAGGTGACAACTGACAGTCTTTGGAGACTTATTGCATCTCAGCCCCATGCATCCAATACCTGCACATTCAATCTGCAATTTGTGCACTCCCCTGCCTGAATCTGCTCCTAGCATAGGTAGTTTGTATTATAGTAACTCGTGGTGAATTGCACCGTAGGCAGTTGTATGCAGCTGAAGCTATAAACCTTCATAATAGCGTTGCAGTCCATCCCACAAAGGATGTATTCAAATGGAATTGATAAACCCAAGCCTGGAGAAACTAGGTGGCACTATCGTTCACATACCATCAGTGTTCTTTATGATAAGTACAAAACCCTTTTAGACTTACTGGAGAGGACTATTGAAAACCCAAAAGGCTGGGATGATGCATCCATATCACAAGCAAGTGGCTTGTACCATTTCATGAACAGCTTTTTGTTTTGTTCTCTAGCTCACACTTTTAATAGGATTTTGGAACAATAATCACTTTTTTACATAGTTCTTCAAAGTCGAATTACAGATTTCAGTTATGGTTGTCAGAAAATATCTGCTTTTGGTAACTTTGTATCTGATTTGCGCACTGATAGCGCATATCATCATTTCTTCCAATCAACAGTCTCCTTAGTTGGGGAACCATCTCCCATTGCAGAGAAAATACATAATTACAAAAGTTTATATTTTCAAGTTGTTGATGACATTATGTCTATGCTGTCTGAGAGGTTTGCAGACTGCAAGAACTTTGCTTTCTTGGATCTGGTGAATCCTTGCATTTTCAAACAATGGGGAAAAGGAGTACCACCAGATATGCTCTAACCCTTGAAGTGTAAATATGGTCCCCTTTTCCATACTCAATTACTTGAAAATCAGCTTCTCTTTATTTACAATGACGCCGATTTTCACATAGACAGCCCTCTGTAAATATTGCAATATATTTATAAATGTGGTCTGGAGACTAGTGTATCATAAGCTATTAAGTTGTTGAAGCTAAATTCTGTAATTTCCATCTCTAGTGCATCATTTTCCTGTCCAAAGAGAGTGAAAACAAATCTATGCAACAAAATGGGACAAGAATGTCTTCGGTGCCTGTGTAGAATGGCACTGCACAAAGATGTCATAAAAGAGGTTGAAGATAAAAATATTCTTCATGGCAGAATAGTTCAGAAATTTGTGGAGAAGCCAAGAAGACTTGGCTTTCTTTTCAAATAGATGCATGAAAAAGTCTTGGTAGCTTGCAAGGATTTTCTTGCCATTGGCATGCATTTACTATAATTCATATATTAACAGTAGACTGTTACTGTAGAAATTTTTATTCTTGTGAGCTATATATTTCTCTTTGCCTTGGTAAGCTTTTAAATAGCTAATCTTTTCTGCACTGAGATTGCTTCTTGATAAATCAAGAAGAATTGTTATTGCTCCCCATTGCTTTAGGCTTTTGTATAAGTATCATGTTTTTCAAGGTTGCTTTGTTGCTGGTATATTATATTGGATTTTAGGTGGTTAGTTTGATAAAATTGCTTCTGGATAATGGAGATCATTGTATACCACTTTATTGGTTACCCAGACAGTCTGCTTTGGATTGTTTTTTTGCATTTCTTGGATTGAGACATCTTATCATAATTTTCATAAGCTGACTTTTGATTAGCAATCTGCCTTACTTTGTATACAAGATAAATATAGTAAAAATAATTCCTTAAACTATACATTTTTTCAACTATTGTACAAGAGTAATGTAACCTTCAACTCTTCAAAAATTATTTGATCTTGACAATGTAATGACCCAATTTTACCTGGCTTTTCTTAATTCCTAAAATTTGGGGTCTTTCACCCCCACACATCCCGGTTGCTACGTCCCTGATGAGCACGACCATCAACTTTCTTCTAGCTTCACCACTACTGTTACCCCAAAGGGGCCCAATGAATTAATGGCCATCGCCCATCTCTATCTCTCACACGGTCATGCCTGATTGAACTCAAGCAAAGTGAGCATGTATAAGAAACACACTTCAATATGAGTTCACGGGATTCATACATTTCAATATGGCTCGGGATTCACGGGTTGGCCACCCCTGTTTTACAACAGGGTTTCATCTTACCCACGGATACCTTTTATGTTAACAGAAAGATAAATAATTTAGAATGACATCCTAATTTTGGCTCTTTCTTATTTGGCCCTTGGGGGTATTTGGGCACATCTATCCCCATAAATAATCCGTCCCTCTTGTTTTCTCTATTGTTTCACTTTGTTGGTAGCAACATTCTGCGTGCGAAGATTCCGAACAATGATACTATTTTGGTTCTGTACACGTTTCATAGGGGACTATTAAAGATCTTAAAGCTTAATAGTGTGGTTGAAAGATATCTAAAGATAGTGAACTTCAAGACTTAGGCTTTGAGTTCTGTTCCATGTAAAAAATATGTATATGTTCTGAAGAATCTATCTGAAATAGCTAGAGAATGATAAGAGAGAGGCCAGTAAGTCAGTTTCTTTTAAGGCTTTGTTATTAAAATTGCTTGGAGCAGAAATCATTGATAAAGTAGTCGGGCATGATGAATTTTAGTCCAACTTACCGTAAGTTTGCATCTTAGTAAATGGTGCATTAGTTATGAGACCGCTATACAGCATTTCTTTTCCAAAACTATGGCCGACTTAATAGCAGACTACGCAACACTTCCTTGCTGTTATGCGGATGGAATCCCCAACACTTTCAAATTCCCAAATAACAAAAAGTAGCTACAAAAGGTGAGTCTCTTCCTGAAAAAGATATCCGAGCATAAACGATTTTTTACGTTACGCTTTTCACCATCTGTGTGACACAATGTTTACCAGAAAGCTTTAAGCTCTGAAGCTGATGAATAACTTAGGACAACAGATAGCGAACCGAAATGAAACCTCGCAAGGAATTTGTCTGCATAACTGGTCCATACAGGAAGTTCATCTGTACAAAGCAACTGCTAGCTTCATTCTTAATGTGTGGTTTGCTTTTGTCTCCTAGTCAATTTTTGTTTTAGGAAATGTGAGTTATGCACAGTGTTATATCTATAATTATATAGTATTTACCGTCGAATTTTGCATGTGAAAATTTTCTAGTATAGATTATCAACTTCAAAGAAGTCAGAAAGCCGAGTCGACTTCATTCCAAGAACAGCCAACACAATAATAGGAATCGCAAGGACGGACTGGCCGATTGGTGAATGTCCGAAGGGGAAAAGCTTTAGACATTGAAGACTCCGTTAGATTTGGAGAACTTTGCAATGCATATATGGAAAGTTGAAACTTGATTTATTAAAAGTTGCAGTCTTTTAGTATTATTGCCAATGGACGTGCGTTTTCTACATTTTACGGGTCGGTTTGGTTAAACTGCGCCAAGAACGAAAAGTGTAGTCTGTCCGCCCTTGAAAAAGCATGAATTTAATTGCTATGAAGCGATTTAAATGTAAGTAACGTTGAATATTATATCCAAAAAGGAAGGAACATATGAGTAAAACATCCGCAGACCAGTTACAAACTATGTAGGCTGATAAGGTGTCCTTTACATAAACATATACGAAAAGTTAGGGGAGTCTTGCTCCTTGTGTTCCCGGTTACTATGCACATGATTGAGGATGAGGAACCAGCTGTATTCGTATATTTTCAATGCATGTAATCAAGTTGCATTAACTTCCTGCATTTCAAGAAATACGCGCTCATGACTCTATACAAGTTAATTCTGCATTTGAAAATAATAGAAAGAATGCGAAAGTCCGATCAAAAGCATTCCATTTGAAAATTCTCGGTGATACCTTCCAAAAACTAACTGTTCCACGCAGGGCTGTAGAGCTGGGGGGCTCAGTCCCCCCTAGTTATTTTTTCCAATTTGGGAGCTCGAGCCCCCTAGTTATTACAAACAAATATTGATTCACAAGAAAAAAAGAGAAGGCTATGAGATTCTCGTTGCATGTTCCTAGACTAATCAAATTTACCATGACACTTTTTCTAAGGAGAGTTCTTCCAACGTTTCCTATATGTTCAACTGTGTCATAACATTAAGCCATCTTTTTTCCAAAGCAGCTACTTTTCAACCTTCTTCAGGAGCAGAAAATGTGTGAAACTCCCTCCCTTAAAAGAAAAAATCACTCAATTTGCAGGGCAATTAAATCTCTTTGCAGGGTAATAATGCCTTGCCACCTATGGATTTCAGTGCACATTCCGGTGTAGACTCTTTCTTCTGGCGCACTGGCGTAATACCCTGTTTCTAGCGTTGGACTATACCACAGTACTAAAAAGCGGCAACATTCTTTTGACATACTTAAAAGCTTTTTTCGTCCGACACTCATCAGAATATGAAAACGTCAGATAGTGACCTAAAGGCTAACCGAAGTATATATCCAGATGCAGTTAATGTGATAGGATGCGTCTAATTGGCCCCAAGTGTGACCAATTAGGACCTATTAATATTGTTTACTTAAAGAGTCCCAATGAGAAAACAAACTCTTTTTGATGTAAACAGATTCTAAAACACTTAAATGAAAAGACGATCTTGCTTGCCCAATGATCCGAAAATTGTTGTCTGTATATATTTTGGCGCATTCTGGATTTGCAATTAGGTGTTGTCCTATGGCTGACTCACACTTAATTTTAGAATTGTTCCTTTTACATATACGAGGTGGTTGTTCTCTTACGGTATTGCTCTTCTTCCTGATGCTCGTGGGATATGCTGTTTTATTCTGTCTGCTAGTCTCTGCGTAGTGCGTCCTACGTAACGAGCTTCACATCGGCCCGAAAATTCGTAAACTAGACAACTTTTTTGAGTGGTAGGAACGCAATCTTTTTTAGCAGATAGTAGCATAACTCTAGTGGTGTAAACCATACGGGGCTTCACAGCATAGTAACAAGATGTAATGGCTTTACTAATTTGATTTTCAAACTTTGATGAGGACTTCACCGAACGCATTTTTAAGATCAAGAAGTGTTATAACTAGACATCGCTGCTTTGCTCTTGCTTGGTTAATGACATGGGTCATCTGTTCTGTGTTCTAACGAGCCTGAAATTTTAAGCTAGAATCCTTTTTGAATGGCAATTTCTATAAAGTTGTTCTCTGTGAGAAATTTGGATCAAGGAGTTTGTTCCATAACATGCTTCCTCTAAATTTCAGTGAATTTAACCCGTACCTCACCGTTTTTGTACTTGGTAGTTGGACGAAGACATTATTGGCAGTTACGGTTTAGGAAAAAGGAATGAGAGAGGAGAACAGCTTATTCAATTTTGTGAAGAACATAATTTAGTTGTAACTAACACCTTGTTTCAACAGCCACCTAGGAGACTGTATACATGGAAGAGCCCAGGTGACATTGTTAGAAATCAAATAGACTATATTCTTGTGAGTCAGCGATACAGAAACAGCTTAAAGCAAGTGAAGATGTATCCAGGGGCAGATGTAAATTCTGATCATAATCCAGTGATTGCCAAACTGGAAATTAAATTGAAAAATATCAGACAATTTAAGCGAAAGGAACAACTTGACTTAAATCTTCTAAAACAAGAAAGCATAAGGAATAAGTACAATGTAGAAGTTAGAAACAAGTATGAATTGCTAGTCAACCAAGACCAGGTCCTAGAACCCAATGATCAACTGAACATAGAGAATAAATGGAATATATTTAAAACAAGCATACTAACTGCCTTACAAAAGACACTTCCAAAGAAAGTGAATGATAAAAAGAAGATTTGGATGACTGACGAAATCTTGGTGAAAATGTCCGAGAGGAGAAAATTTAAAAATAGCAAAGATATAGAGAAATATGATAGGCTGAATAGAGGAATAATTCATGAATGTAGAGCTGCTAAAACACAGTACTTGGAAGATCAATGTAAAATTATTGAAGACTTAGAAAAAACTCATAAATCTAAAGAATTGCATGAGAGAATAAACAAAGCTACTAACAGCAAAAAGCAGAATAGAGGAAGTGGGAATGTCAAAGATAAAGATGGAAATATTCTATTTGATCAAGATCTGATAGCTAGTAGATGGGTAGAATACATAAGTGATTTATATGATGATAAAATAGACCAGATATGCCAACATTTAATGAAACTACTGGAAATTCGATACTAAAAGAAGAAGTTGAAAGAGTTATTAGGGATATGAAACATGGGAAGGCAACTGGACCTGATGAACTATCGGCAGAAGCTTTGAAAGCCTTGGATGATATCAATGTGAAATTGGTTACAGAATTATGCAATAGGATATATGAAAGCGAATGCATACCAACTGAACTGAAACAATCAATTTTTGTTCCAATACCAAAGAAGCCAAAGGCTCAAAACTGTTCAGAGTATAGGACAATTTGTTTGATGAGTCATGTGACTAAATTACTGTTAAAAATCATACAGAAGAGAATTGTAAGAAGAATTGAAGAAGAAATAAGTCATCTGCAGAGTGGTTTTAGATTAGGAATGGGAACAAGGGATGGAATATTTAACTTCAGAGTGCTATGTGAGAAAGCATTAGAGATTAACCAAGATGTATATATTTGCTTTATAGATTATACAAAGGCATTTGACAAAGTTAAACACCATATGATGATTGAATGTCTTACAGAGTTGGGAATACCTAACAAAGAATTACAAATTATAACAGAAATGTATTGGGAACAAGGAGCAGTGATACGAACAGGAAAAAGTATAACAGCAGTTTGAAATAAAGGGGTCAGACAAGGATGTGTGCTCTCACCAATGCTTTTTAATCTATTTACAGAGAAAATTTTCAGAGTAGAGAATATGACTGGAATAACAATAAGAGGAGTAAATATAAACAATTTTAGATATGCAGATGATACTGTTTTGTTCACTTTTTCTAGTAAAGATCTGCAAAGTTTAGTCGACAAAGTCAATGAGACCGGAAAACCTTACGGCATGGAAATGAATGTAGTCAAAACAGAGGTGATGGTAATTAGTAAGCAAATACAAGCACCAAAAGTTAACATCATGATACAAGGAAGGTCTAATGAACAACTGTCTGAAATGGTTTATCTGGGTTCCTTATTAACAGATAATGGAAAATGCGAAAAGGAAATCCGCAGAAGAATTGGAATGGCAAGGACAGCTTTTACAAAGTTAAAGACAGTTTTAACATCTAGAAACATCAAACTGTGCACAAGGAGAAAACTGATAAAATGCTATGTATGGTCAACATTACTATATGGATGTGAAACCTGGACTCTCAGCAGAACATCAATCAAGAAAATTGAAGCTTTTGAAATGTGGACGTTAAGGAGATTGTTAAAGATACCTTGGACTGATTATAAAACCAATAAAGAAGTGTTGCAATTAGCTGGTACAGAAAGATCATTAACAAGAATTGTAAAGAAAGAAAATTAAAGTACTTTGGGCATGTAGTGAGAGAACAGAGCTGGCAGAGATTATTCATGGAAGGGAAAATGAACGGAGAGAGGAAGAGGCAGGCCCAAAAGAAAGTGGACAGATGATATTAAAGAATGGACAGAAAATAATATTATCAGTGTGTGAGAAAGACCTTAGATAGAAAGAATTGGCGCTCCTTGATATTCGACCTGCTTCGAGCAGAGGAAACTGTTGATTGATTGAGTTGGACGAGATCTTTTATTCCAAGATTGTAATTTGTGGGCCTACGTTCGAAGATATCTCACAGGAAGGAGGATTTTTATAGCTAAAGCGTGTGTACAGCTCAAGGAGCAATGTTTGTCGATTTCTTGTATGTATTGTATGCTCACTTTTCTTCTGCAGAAGCTCTACAAAGATAGACCCATAATCGTCTAGTAGCACTCTAAAGGCACGTTTACGGAATCTATCAATTTCGTTGCTTGATGATTCCCCATTACACATCCAGATCAGTGGACAATAATTGAAATTGGATAGTACAAAGGAATCATATAGCATAACATTTGCCTCGTATTCATGCTTTAGAGCAATTCTAGAAAAAGCCGACTTTCTTTGAAGCTTTTTTGCAGATTGCTTGAACATGCTGTTTGAAGTTTAGTATAGAGTCAATTATCACAGCCAATAACTTTACGCTATCAGCTTTTGGGCTGCAATGCCATTTATATCAATACACAATTTACAGTAATCTGTTAGACCTAAGAACATTAGTCGAAACGTTTCTGGGTTTGCAACAATTTCGTTGTTTTTATACCAGATAATTGCAGCTTTCATGTCACTCCCGATATTTTAGGTGACTGAATCTAGGTGTTGTCCACAGGCACAAATTGTATTTTAACCTGCAAAATTGCATACCTGAGAGTACTGTACCTCAAAGAAAACGTTATCAATGAATAGGCTAAATAGGAAGGGTCCTAGAACAGACCCCTGTGGACCACCTGATTACTTTCCCGCCATGCACTAAAGGAAGTGCCTATTTTCACTCTTTGCCTTCTTCCAACAAGGTAACTACGCATAAGCATTGGACCGTCTATGCTGAATCCATAAGCCTTCATCTTTGCTAAAAGCAGGTCATATGGTAGATAGTTATATGCTTTTGATAAATCCAGTAATATCATACCACATACCTGTGATTGGTCGGTAGCAGTTTAAGGTGTCGTTTTAAATTACAATATCAATATTTGCTAATTCAAAATCTATTCTGGTGTTCTCACTTTCCTTGAGTTAAGGCTACAGGAAGAAAAAACAGCATTAATAAAAGTAGCACACAAATTCATGATTGATGATGGGATAGAATTTTGGATTAGAAAATGTGGTGCTCTTATTCTAAAGAGGTGGAAAATTGCGAGATGCCAAGGTATATAACTCCCTAAGCTCCCTTCTTTGAATAAATGTCTTAAACAAGTTCATTTCGAAAAGCAAGAACGTAATCAAAAATAATTCTGCTTCATTGGCTACTTCTGAAGTATGTAATACGTACCCTTAAATAACAGAACCGTAAACCAAAATGGCATTACACAATGGCAAAATCTTATTACCAAATACGATTTGATACATCACAATAATACAAAAATAATAACTGCTATCGTTCCGAAGATTGAAGTACTTCAAAAACTAAAATACATCTGAATACTATGGTAGGGGGGAGGGGAAGGTGAGGATGCAAAGTATAAAAAGTTGCACCATTCCTCTAAACGCTACAATTGCAATGAAAAGAGGGTTGTTCACGTCCTGTTATCTTATTGCCCAAAGTAATCAATTTGGTATGGACTGTGTGGTTTACATGGACTGTGTGGTCTAGATGGACTGGTATCTACAAATAAATAAAGGGTATAAGGAAATTCAAACAAGGAAATTTGAAGCATAGCAAATTGCTGTGGGGGAGATCTCACTTTGAAAGGCCTCTTCAGTTCGGCTCAATCAGGCCAAAGAGAATGATTGGCTATGATTTATCAATAATCATCACATTAGAACTAGATAGCTCCAGGAATTCATGCTTTGCAATGAAGATAAACTTTATCTGCAAGCAGCGGTATAAACTGGGAACATGAAAGTTCAACGGTATATGATAGCCTAATCATTAGAAAATCAAATACAAGGAAAATAAAGCATAACATGTTATGGCAGTGTTGATCATAGAAAAAGGAGTCAGATAGCAAGTCTCAAAGGTATGCTCTAAAGCATGGATCACCAACGTTTTTGGACTTTAGGGCAAAACTGATGTGGGAAAACTGAAATAGGCAGAATAAAAAATTGCACAATGTAAAGTAAATAACAGTAACTTGTCAAAACAACCTTGTACATTAAAAACACGTGCACTTTTTCTGTAAGCACTGGGGCCGGATTGGGTGGTTGCTGGGGCAGGAGGTTTGTGACTCTAAAGGCATTTATGGTCCTCCAGGACAAGTGTTGAAGATAAAAAATAATGGTATCATCATGGAATAATCAAAACCTCCGAAACCGAACCCAAAATCCAGAGGCATATGCTTCAGCTTAACATGAAATCGAAAGCTCATTGCCTTCCCAGCTCCTCTTGAATTCATTATCGACAAATATCGAAATGTAGCTTTAATAATAAAATCGTTGAAATACAAAAAATTTCTGTTGAAAGTACAGCACAATAAATTGAGCTAATGACATCATTATATGGACGAAGTATAAGCTTGATGAATTGGCGGTTGGAAGCACCGTATGCGCTCTTCTGAGTCAGTTGTAAACAGATAGCGATTGAGGATTGCAAAGATTTGTCTGTTAAGATTCTTGTATCTCCGTATGCGAAGAATCAAACGCTTCAAGTCCTGTATGACAAAGGAGATAAGCGATGAATTGTAACAAATCATGCAACATCAATCAAATAAAAATCAAATAATAATTATGATTCTATTTCTTTACTTTCAGTTTTACCTTGATGAATTCCCTATGTCCTGCTAAACTTCTAACAACAAGACAAATACTACAGAGGTTATCAGCAAAGGCAAAATCAAACTGGAGAAAACATACAATCCCTGCAACCATTTCCTGTCTCTCGTCCACTTCCTGAACTTTTAATATATGTGAGGCAAAGTCAAGAGCATTGAATCGTTTTTCTTGTTTGAGCAAGGCAATAATTGTTAAGCCAGCCCAGTGTAAACCCTCACCAAACGTTTCCCTAAAAGAAACACGAAGTAATCAAGGTCTATCATATCTTGCACAAAGAAGAAAGGTGCTTATTTATATATATGCTGATGAAGATTATATATA
>WIPJ01067516.1:175715-200220 GCA_018155075.1 Cassiopea andromeda | reverse complement strand
TATATATATATATATATATATATATATATATATATATATATATATATATATATATATATATATATATATATATATATATATATATATATATGTATAAAGGTCCGCTATGATTTGACAAACGAGAACTAGATAAACAGTCTCAAAGTCAAATATTTGTTCAGTTAACTTCTCAAACCCAAGTTTCAATCTACAAATAGATTGAAACTTGGGTTTGAGAAGTATACTGAACAAATATTTGACTTTGAAACTGTTAGCTATAGGTCTACATGAACCATGCCAAGTCAACTAAAGCACAATACTTTTATGTTTGTCTTTATCCCATTGTGATCTAGTACATTTTTTAGCGATTGATATTTCCACCATTTGCTTCTGCATGATTCTGACATGTACAAATCAAAGCAAACAGTTAATTCAATGATCTCACACATTTTATTGCATGATTTGATCTCTATTTTAACAGGTTTCCTGCTATTTATTTGCTAAACTTCTGTCCTTAAGTTCGGAAACACTGTTTCTGTCATCCTAATATAAAACAAATTTGACGCTTGATTACATTGACACAGTTTGTGATACACAATAAATGTATATATATATATATATATATATATATATAAATATATATATATATATATATATATATATATATAAATATATATATATATATATATATATATATATATATATATATATACATACATACACATATATAGAATATACACATATATAGAAAGGTGAACTTCAGCTAAAGGATAGCTTTTAGCAATAAAAATAAGCACGATAAGGTAACCTACTCAACAGTCATTTCATGTGTTCCAAGGGGCTTACAACACATAAAATGAATAGCACTCCAAAGGCGATGAAATTCTTTGCACTCTTCAATGCTCATCACACCATTTGAAGCGGGAGGATCTCGCCAAATCTCATCCGTTAAATATGATGAAATCTTTTTCAACACTGTCTCAAATAACGATAGACCACAGCATAGTCGTTCTTTTGTTAACACCTCCGCTTCTTCTGCATTTTGCTTTTGCTGTACATAAAATTAATAGATGCTGCTAAAATACCATTAAATGTAATAGACAAAATCAGAATAAGGTGTGACAGTCGAGAGATAAATTGTGATCTGTTCAGTAAGGCAAATCCATTTGACTGAAACAAGCAAACAAGCATGCGTAGAAAAGTTTGCTAACGCATAAAATGGCGTAAGCGAATACGCAATAGAGCAAGTATACCCCAGAAGAGGCAATACTTGAAATAACGCAAGAATTTCCATACACTAAGAGCGGCACATCGATACTAACATATAGCTTACAAAAGTATGAGACAAAGATCACATCGGAGAATAATAACGATGATATTTAGTGTTTAACTCGTATGCATGTGTGAGGATGCGTGTGTGTGTGGCTGTGGGTATGTGAGTGGGTATGTGTATGGGTATGCATGTGCATATACGTGCGTGTACGTGTGTATTTGTGTATCAAGCACTGATACTTTCAAGGTATATATACATACCCTATCATCACCATATCTACTGACAATTGAAACAATTTGGAATGAAGCATATTGTGCTTCTAATCGTTTCATCTTTGATTCAACTGATTCACGGTCTGGCAGAAAATGATGAAAATAATAAATAGACTGAATAATCTGTTTCCCCTGAATTTTCCTTAACTTGGATAAAAAGTATACAACATTCCCTGACTATTCCAGGTTTTCTCTGACTTCTCGTAAAAATAGCCTATTTTCCAGGTTTTCCAAGTTTCCAAGGTTCAGTACGAACCCTGAATAAAAAAGACAACAGCAATGAAAATAGAAGTGCGATATTAATCTTATAGACTATTACTAGAAATAATCCTCGTCTGCAAATTTGTGTATCATTGAAGCCTTGTTGAAGCAATCATCATGCTCAAATGCTCTAATATGAAAATGCATGAATGAATACATTAAGGGAAATCTACCTTTTACAAATGGCCTTGGGATGAGGCCTTGAAATGGAGCTGCATGGAGCAAGTCGTTGATTTCATCAAGAGTCTTGAAAAAAGTTACTTTAAACATAAATGCCGCGACAACACCAAAGAAAACATTAACAATAGCAAATTACACTATTTCACATGAATTCATATATATTCATTATTTCTTTCATATAGTTGTGACCAGTTACACTTCTAAAATGCTGAATTATGAAACAATAGCTACAAGATGCTTCTTTGATAAAATTTAATATATGCTAAGGTTCAAATATTCCCAATTAAGTATCTACACTATTCCAAACCATCTATTGGAGAAGTAAATCGAAGACCTATGACAAAGAAATCTTGAAATCATTCTCAATTTCTTGGAAGCCTCCATTATAAAAATTTCTTAACAGGCTGCTTATCAGTGCTATCAGTGGATACAGTTATAGAAAACTATGCATAGTGCTAGTTTGCCAGAAAACTTCACGTGTTATGCCCGCAATATTTAGGACAAATCGATTGGAGGCCTTGAGATCATGGCAAGTCCATCCTTGATCAGCTATCTATCAATGTCAATTTATTATCCAAATAAATATACTAAAAAGTTCAAGAGTCACTTTGACAGACAAATATCTAGTATCTAATGGCTATTTTGCAAAGGCTTCTCTAAATCTCAGACAAATAGCACTTTCATAGGTAAGCCGAAATACATCTTGCAAAATAAGGACACCATAAAAATCACACCTTGCATCAATATTTATCAATAAATGCAATGCCAACTTACGCTACAAATAGCGGTTTTCTAGCATACAGATTTTCTGACACACGAGCACGTTGCGCAATGTTTCCAAAGATTTCTTTTGAACAATATTCTTGAAAAGATTCTACGAATAGTTACGTAGGTGTATGCTCACCAACTCCTGCTCAATCAAAAGACAAAATACAATGACATTGCCAACTTCACGAAATGCTTGAAATACTTCAGTTTTCAACTCGCCATAATGCATTATGTTTTCAAGGTTTGCATTGTAGTATTCTAACACACCTGAACAGAAAATTTTTAGAAATACAAGAGCGTTGACCTATGCCTGAGCCAGGGTATTTCATTGCATTGGTTGTTGAGTGTTTTATTAGACATTTTATTGGAAATTTTTCATAAAGTAGTGAGAGCCTTATTTTCAGATACTTGAAGTTAACAGGGCCCTATGCAAGAAAACCCAAAAAGTTCCCAATACTACCTCAGATTACCCTATGGAACTAGGATGATATAATCAACAACTGATTATGGATTCATAATAGATATTTATGATTAAACTGGTGAATGCCATCAGAAAGAAAATGCAACTCATTGTGAGATCTCTCAACTGGTTAAACCAAATAGGCTTCATATCCTTATACGTATTGACACATGCTTTTGATCTGTATAAATAAAAACAAAATATAAAACATGCATACCAATAACACTATTCACTATTCCCAAAAGATTTAATTACCTGAAGAGCCATATTCATATCTGGGCAGGCCGCATTTCAGAGGCATTCCTTCCAGCAAAACTTTGAAATATTGTTGTATTGTGCCCTGTAACTATTCAAATCAAAAAAATTTTCTAAAAAAATGGTACAGATGCGCTATGGGCTACAGTCTCATATAAGGAAATTTCAAGTACTAAGAACACCAATATCCCAAGAGGAATAACGCACTTTAACATTATTTCCACAATACCATAAATAATTTCAAAAAGACAACTCAATGCGCAAAGAAACAATATGTAATAAGAGTGGGAAAAATCAAATTAATTGAAAGCTGTCACAAATAATGCGGAAGAAGGTATAGAAGAATCTCTCATCTTATAAAATGAAATGTAGCCAAAGTAATTCCTGTAATTAATATGCTACTTTTTCCAAGACAGAAAGTAGCAACTATAAGAGCATTGCAAAGTCAATATACTCCTCCAACATAGACTTTAAAAAGCTACAATAATCTCGCAACCGTGTTTTACAAATCAACGACTTCCTGTAGCAAGTATGTTGATAGTTAGAGTGAAGCATAGAAGCTAAATATTATCAAATACGCAGCAATTGCAAATATTATCTGCTTCCATGAAAAGCATGCATGGCTATGCAGCAACTCAGCATTTTCAAAGGGTTTTCTTGGCACACATGGAGCAACTGAAAATGTCTAAAAAACTTACTAAGTTCTTAACAATCTTCAAGAGCTCTTCAATGGTAACTGCAATACCATGGTATCCAAGCAATCTCACTAGGCAACCGAAGTGGGGTTTGCCAAAGAAATTTGCATAAAGTGAATGCACACTTGCAAAAACTTGATTTAGGGCCTATGAGAACAAAGGACAATTCATGATAACTAAAGAATATCTGCATTGTATCACTTACGTCAAACTCACTTTCGCTACTCTGTCTCATTCTACAAATTAGACTTTCCCTCCTACCAGTCTAAAGTTGTAAAGAAATCTAGAGATGCACTTGACAACTGCTGATGTTGTCTGTCTATTTTTGACTAATTTTAAGTAACTTGCCAAGCGGATTAATTATTGTGATGCCCATTTGATGCAATCTATTGCTACATTCTCAGTCACAATTGTGTTTCAGTTGCAGCCTTGAAATATCTAACATCCCATAAGCAAACAAAATAGCTTAAAAACACGGAAGGTTCAGCCCAATCATTGTCTGACAAACATAGAAATATTTATACATTTACAGTAAGTATAAAGTAAACTTTCTGGAAATGGTTTAACTTCTTATAACACCTTTCAGGCTCAGATTGAACCTAGAATCCACAGAAATTCCAATAATGTCAATTACGGTAGGAGGATACATTGAAAATATCATGCTCAGCAATACTACAAAAACGGAACTCGCATAGGTGATCAAGCATACATTTATCAAAATACCTTGCTACCAAAAAAGTAGCTTGGTGGAGCTCTTGGGGCAGATTCACGAGTAACTTCAGGTACAAATGAGAAGGTGGTACGTACAAATCTACAAAAAGAAAAAAATGCTTTAAAGGAATCAGTAAGGTTATTTCACAGTGGATAATTAGCTGATAGAGTAGATAAATATCTATCTGCATGGCAGTAATTTGAAAAAAAAATTTATTAACATTTGCTCGTTATATGAAGAGTTTTCTTTTGAACTGATTCATACACAATGTTATATTGGATCATAGCTCAAGACAAACATGAAAGAAATCGCTTTCAAATTTAATTATTGGCAAGGAAGCTGTGGGATGAAACTTAAAAGAGACTTTGTACATTCAGGTTTCAGAGAAGCTTATCAAAACGTAGCTTCTGAGAACATCATAATTGCATATGGGCAGTTTCCTACCACAGTTTAAACTATAAACACTTTTGGAATTAATCGAGAGAACAGGGACATAGACTTCACCAGTTAGGATTCGAAAGTATTGCGCAGGCTGCTCGGTTTCATCTTGGCGGAAATGTGTAAGCAAAATATAATACACAAATCAAATAGTGTCACGTTGGCGTTAAATTCATTGCATGGGAAAACTGGCACTTTGGTGACAATAAAACTACTACAGCATATCAAAATTTTCTAAGATAAATGCTCATCGTCGTGACTTCTTTGATGCGACTTTCATTTGATAGGAAAAAATTGTCTATGACATTGCCATTTTCAGAAGATACAACAACAATCCTGGCTTTGGTCTTTGCAGAGCCACGAGAATAATCATTTAAATTTGTTTTTACCAATAAACAGGTTTTCTACAGAAAAAAAGATAGGGCTGCTTGCCAATGATCGAAGCACAGCGATACCATCAGTTTGGGGGTATACTTTCTTTTTTCTAGTTTGATAGGGGGTGGATTATCATCCTAAAGGAAAAATGGCCTTTTCTCTTCCTGAAAGAGTTGATTAAATGATTCGAAGGTGTTTTGCTGATGAACGACAGTGTATCTCATCTCATAAGTTTCTTCTGTACTCTACCAGGTGACTTCAGACATTGGGCCCAACACACGCCAAAAACATAACAGATGTTGAAGTCATAAAAGTGGGCTGATAAGATTTTGTACTACCTTCTTTTTCAGGTGCACTTCAAACAACAAGCTTTCTGCAGTAATCTTTTATGCCAAACAAGCCTAAGCCTAAGAAGACGACCGATTAACATTGGTCCATAGTCCAGATACCTATTGCCCTATTGCACTGCAGATAGCAGTCTCTATTAAGCAATTAAGATAAACGCTCTTACCTTACACACACTTCTTTGGTAATGAATTGGAAAGCAAAAGAGACGAAAATATTGATTTTGATTTATTGTGCCTGAAGTCACACCGGCACATTGACCTGTGTTCTTGCCGCCAAAATCAAGGTCATAGGGGATATGATAATGGAGCAGAGCACTAGGCTACGGTCAAACTGTGAATAACTCCTGCTTTAGTCCGATCAAATTTGAACAACCCGTGCAATATTTTTGAGTCCGAAGTGTATTACAAATTCCACAAGATCAAAACGCTGGCTTCCACATTCTTTTAAAGACAATGATATCACAGCGACTTTGCTAATACTGTTTACAGGACTAACGCTATGTCTAGAAATGTGAAAAAAAACTTGATGGCAAATGCTATTATGCACTAGAGCACAGATCGGCAATCTGTAACTAAAGAGCCACACGCGGCTCTTTCATGCTTAACATTGCCGCTCCACAATGTTTGAACACATAACTTTCAACTATCCAGTTGAAGAGCAACTTATTGGTGCTTTGGATTCTTGCAAGTGTGATCCACGAGCTCATAGTATGCCTAATTCATACACAAAGTTTCCTTTGCAGATAAGAGTTCATTAACTAAAAAGCAGACACACATAAACCCAGCAGTTCCAACGAACTTAAATAGAGCAGCGGTGAACTGAGTATTATTGAGCATGTTAGAGCAAATTAGATTAAACTACTATACATTATAGTACAGTAAATCCTCGAAGTAGGACCCTGAGGGCTTCTCTAACTTTTGCATATCTGCATGGGAGCGTATTCGAGGGGACTTAACCATTAGTTTTTATGCAAAGCGAGAAGGTACAACAAGAATAATAATTACACAGCTGCGTCTAAATTGAACTTCCAATGTTTCTTTTCATTGCAAAATCCTGTTGATGTGGCATGCAGGTCTCAACATATCAAGCATAAGGAATTGTCATAATGATAGATAAGTATTTACCTGTTTGTAGCTGAGTTGTAGCAATAGTTTGGTAGGAAATCAAAATAAAGCTCCCAAAAAACGTGCAACGTAATTCGACCGTATGGTACCGAAACAGAATGATTTGCTTCTCTAAGCATTGTTGTGAATTCTGGAAGAGCAAGGTACTTTGACAGCATCTTGTGTGCCAGTTTGTTCACTTCGATTGCCGACTCAAGCTCCTGTCGACAATAAATGTATTGTTAACTATCAGACCTTTTGAAGTTGGTATCCATTAGTGATTTTAATACGACAATCGAAATATCACCATTAACTCGAGCAAAAATTAATTCAATAATATGAATCACAACAGGACCTATTAATGCATGCGTATACTCACTGCAAACATCAAGCCTACTGATCCTTCAAAGGTTCTATGCCAGAGTAAATATAGTTGAGCTGGGTAAGGCAGAGTTGCTGAGTTGAGTTGAGTTGAGTTGAGTTGAGTTGAGTTGAGTTGAGTTGAGTAGAGGAGAGTAGAGATGAGAAGAGATGAGAAGAGTACAGTATAGTATTGTACATCACAGTGGTCCTATCTGTGTTCAAGATTCTTGCATGTGCACTCATGGTTTGAACTGCGATGCTTTTGATGAAAATGCATTTTTCATTGACCAATGAATAATTGCTCTCTGCTAACTGTACACAGTACTTATAGACAATCAAGCGGGTAAAGCTGCATATCAGGGATGGGACATATCTGAGGGAAGCATGTTAGGGTGGAGGTAGTTCGAGGGGAGGGCTTACCCAACATGGGACTAAATCGCGGACTTACAGCAAAGTATAGCACAGTACAGCATAACATAGTTTATTATAGTATTGAATAGTATGGTATAGTAAAGTATAGCATAGTATGTTATGGTGCAACATGCTATGGCTTTGCTATAACCAAGTACAGAGTAGTAAAGTGTAGTAAATATAATGTAATACAGTAGGGTACAGGGCAATACAGAATAGTAAATATAGTACAAATTAGCATAATACCTAACAGTATAATGCAAAGTGTAATGTCAAAGCCAAAGTGTAATGCACAGTAGACATTTAAGTTGGCTAAGATTAGCTTCATTATATCTTATTGTAATCTAGCTATGTTTAGCGCCAACGTTAAATAAAATTATAATTATGATCTCTGAAGTTTCTAGATTGTTTGTGTTATTTCACCGGTATTGCCAGATCCAATCCAGGTTCTTGGGCTCTAGTGGAGAGCCATTGTCCGAACTTCTACCTCATCGACAGCACTTTTCGTAGGATGTGCGCTGACCCTAATAGAGCGATCTTTTGCAATTCTGTAACGTTGATACTTCCTGGTATTTTGTGTATTTGCTTTTCAATGCCTTTCTTAACTACTTCCAGTGCTACGATGACTACTGGCACAATTTGCGTCTTCATTCCCCATATTTTTTTATTCCTGTTTCCAGATCTTTATACTTAGAAAGTTTCTCAGCTACTTTGACTGATGTATTTCGATCAGATGGGACTGCCATATCTATGAGCATACATAACTTTTCTTGCTTATCCTTTTTGACGATGGCAGGTATACTAGCGCTGATAGTTCTGTCAGTGTGTACTTGCATATCTCAGAGTGCTATAGCTTTTCCATTGTCTGTGACTGTTTCTGGCTGGTGCTGGTACCATTTATTAGTTGCTTTGATGCTATAATAGTTAAGAATTTTGCAGTGCATATAAGCTGCGACGTTGTTATGCCTCTTGATGTAATCTGTCTTGGCTAACTCGGGGAATCCGATATAATGTGGCCGATACTTTCGTCTTACTTATTGCATAATCGGCACAGTGGGCTTGTTCCGTCTTTGATGATTCTATGATGGTACAATCGGGTGGCTAAGCGTTGGTCTTGGACTGCAATTTTAAGACCTTCAGTTTCTGCTTTTAGTCCAGTTCCTTGTAGCCACTTGCTTGTTTGTTTATAGTCTACATCAGTTTCCTTGATTCGTGATGGGTATTTTCCATGCATAGCCTTACTTTCCCACTTCCTTTTGATACTATATAGGGTTTGGGCTTTTGCGTGTTGCTTCACACTCTTTGCATGTTCAGTTACTGTCTCAATGTTCTTTTCTTCTATCCCATTCAAATTCAGTTCTAGTGTAAATTTACTAGCATAACTTCTTATTGAGCATAATATTTCTACTGAATTCGTTATGGATAACTAGCATTAGGCATGGATCTTTAGATTTATCTGGATAAGTTGCTAGGCAAATTGCTGCTGTCTTGTAAGTTGTTTATTATTATTATTATTATTATTTTTCATGTTTATTACAAACTAGCCAATGGTACACTACCATTTTATGAGAGGTGTATTATTGCATGTAATAAATATATTCATATGAAAGTTTGAAAAAAAATATATTATTATTGTAAGCGCAACGCTATATTTCTTTTTTTTGTTGTTTACTTTATTTTGAGTAGGCTTTTATACCTAGCTTATTCAGCTAATTTAGGCCTACTATGCATGCCGCATCCAGGCATGGGACCCCTAGTTTAATGTCCCTTACAAAGGACGGCGGAGTGAGCTGTTTTGGTCATTCATCTGAAGGTCACCCATCCAGTTTCTGACCGTACACAGCCATGCTTAACTTCAGTTAAGCTAATGGAACTGGCTGGGCCGCTTGGCCACTCACCCCACTAAACCTTACCATATTACTATATTATAGTAAAATGCGGAAAAAAAACATTTCAGCCAAACATGTTATTCCAAGGTCTTGCATGTTGGTTGTATAATACTAAGCAAAGCTCTGAAATCGTGTTCTTTCTATATATTAGTGCAAATCATATAATAAAGTGTCATTAACCTGCTAAAGATATATAGAAAAGTTACTACATAACAAGAAAACCTCTTTGTATAATATTCTTATTCAAATGTTGCCTCTAGGCTAGTATTGAGATGCTTCTGCATACGTTAAAGTTTTTGCATACTTTAAGAGTCTTGTTTAAACGACAACAATATAAAAAATAGAAAAAGTTGCCTGGAAAACGGCCAAATTGTTGTAAAAGTTCCCGCTAGTCAAAGTAGTGGTTACTACAGTTCCACAAAAAACACAACACTAAAAAAGTGCCTACCTGTCATCTTAAAGTAACTCAATAACTAGACAATATATCTATTTAAAGAAAAATTTACAAGTATAATGGAGGGTACTTACAACAACGCCGGATAAGCTGCCACTTTCAAATTTGCTGATGCAGATATCAAGCGATTTTTGCAATTCAGTTGTGATACGTTGTGCCAATAACTTGTTCAAATCAATTGAGCGTCCAAGTAACTGAGCAGAAAACACACATAACAATGAAACAAAATGGCTGGTTTTTGAGGAATACCGGCAGACCTGCACTGCAGCACATGAAGTTACATGCTTGATAAGCCCAAACAATAATGGCAAACCTTAATTGACTAGATATTAAACAAGAACACGGCAGACTACCAAATGGCAACAATTTCTTTGTCAGAGCAGTAGCCTTGGGAGCAAAGGAGCATGGGAAAATTCTAAACGATACTAAAAAGTGGTGATTCAATTAAGTTCACATTCAACTACCAATTGAAAGCTTAGAGGATATGAAAGAAACGCAGGATGCTTTATGGCAACATCTCACTAAAGCAACATCTCACTAGAACAACATCTCACTACAGCAACATCTCAATAGAACAACATCTCATTACAGCAACATCTCACTACAGCAACATCTCACTACTGCAACATCTCACTACTGCAAAATTTCAATACAGCAACATCTCACTAAAGCAACATCTCACTAGAGGAATCAATCGCTAAAGCCCAGCTGTACTAGACCAGCTGCCCATCCTCTCACAAGTCTGTAATTGAACACTTCAATGTTTTCTCACAAGAACACCATAGCAGACAAAAAGCTAACAAAATAAAGTCAAAGTGGCGTAAGTCGGACTCGCCTAAGTTGGATATTTTACAAGTCGGGCGTATATGCACGGTCCCGGTCTGCTTGGTACAAATTCTGTTGTTTTTCTACGCGTAATTCGGATTTTGTAAGTCGAATATTTGTGGAAGTCAGAGCTATTTTCACGTCTGCTCTAAAAACATCACTGTTTACGTCGGGCTTTCACCTTGATGCCAATAGCCCTAGTGAAAGAAACATGTTGAAGGGCACATCTGACCTTTTTTACCTCTAAGAACAACTTCCTCATGATTTCAGGGGAAACAAATGCTCTGAAATTCCGAATTATTTAACAAATTTCCAGAGCGGCGATGGTAATAATGTATTCGATCTCAAAGTACAGCTTGCGTGAAGATTAGATGGGTATATTATTGGGACAATGCCTCAGTCAGTATGGAGTTTAAATTTCACGCAAGACGGCAGATCGTGAACTGCGGACCAGAGCACACAAGAAAGTGTTTGATATTTTGAAATATAGTTGATATGATGGCTCTGGCAGGCAGGTCGGAATTACTACTTATTAAGAACGTGTGGAAACCTTCTGCATCAGGCAGAAATACGCGTTTACTTTGACTGAATAACGTTGTCTTGCTGTTAGATTTGACGATATCATTACTTTTTCACGTGGTAGTTGTGAGTAAGCTAGCCACATCCAATTCATTCCTAACATTTCAATTTTTAAGTAGGACAAAATCCGACTTACGTGTAACTCGGATTTCGCATGTCAGGCCATTTTACTTGGTCCCAATCGATCGGACCTACGCGAGCTAGACTGTGCCAAGTTTACCTGAACCAATGCGAAGAATGAAAACATACAAGCTGTAAGAAACCAATAGTACTACAGAAATATGTTGGGGGAAATTGACAATGTATTGCTTACCTGAACATGCCTTTGTCTCATAAGAGTGACGTAACGATTTGAAGAAGGATACGCTAAGCCAAAGTCAGGCATGTTCTTCCTATCTTCGGCACACCTTCTTTCTAACTCATCACGAAAGTTCTTGTCCAACAAAATACTAATAACAAAGTAAATAAAGAACTGTAAAAAATGACTTACATGATAACTAAGACTTTACAAAAAATATGACAAATGCTACTGCATCACCATGTAAGTAAAGTCAATAATATCGCAAAGACTTGTCGTCTTACTGAAGAGCAATGAAACAATACACATTTCAATCATTACAAATAAAAGGTATTGGGAAGAAAGGAAAATGGTTTCGAAAATAGCGTATCTACACAAATCAATTCACTTTGTGGGTTCCATTGATTCAACTTTTGATTTATTTGTTTCCTTTGTCTTCCCAAGGTTCCCCTTGTTCATTTTGTTTAACATCTATTTTTCCATAGATATTCTGTTTCTGTCTCTTCTGTTTTTTACAGTGATGATGGATCCCAAGAATTGGGTCCGAGATGGTGTAGTACTGTGTAAAACTTCAAAATGGTAGTGTCGTAGTATAGAACTCTTTATGAATTATGAAAGTGTCTCCAAAGTGTCTCTAAAGTATCTCTGGAATTGTCAATAAAATTAGACCTAAATCATGACCTTACTTTTCGTCGTGCTTGTTCTTCGATCTACACAAATCACATGTACAGTTCTCAACCTCAAGTTGTAAATACTGTCATATCTTGACCAAATGCGATTCAGGTAGCTGCTCCAAGCGATGAAACAACGAAAGCAGTACACATTAGATACATAGGAGGTGGACAAAATGGTGAGGAGTAAGATGATGTAAATGTAAGAAATATGCATCTCACCTTCCAGACAGAGATTTGTAGTGAGCTAGTATCATATTACTCAGCTTGTATACAAATTGATCAAAGCAGAGGTTAACCTATAAAACATAAGAACATTGTTGCATTTCTTTAATTCAGAAATACGGCGAATTTCATCTAAGATGCATTAAATTGGATAACCCTACTGGCGAAATCGTAAAGCAACATTTGCTAACAACATTTGAAATTACTATTTTAGCCTAATTCTTAAAACACAAGAATAATAGCTGCTTACAATAAGGGTTGTTATCCTTTAGCACTGACCTCAACATCTAATACCCAGATCAAGATAAATGTTACTAATTCACCTCAGCCTCGATCTCGTCGTACAAAAATTGCTTTTTGAACTTTGTCAACGCATACTGGGCACTATCGTTGTAAAGATCCAGCGGATAAAGGACATACCTGGCAAGTAAAACGTTCTATCGATAAATAATGCTTAAAATCATTTCAATACACGTGTGCATACGCACCATTTGCAAGACATGACGAGGACAAAATAAACAACTAGCTTTCCACGACCACCAAACACATAAAAATAATAACATATTGAAAAACCAGACTAAACAATCTACAGTTTAACATAAATCTGGCACGAGGTTCACCTACAGGTGATAAATGCTGTTTGAGACAGTAACAGGGTTCATACACAGTATGTGAACTAAAATTCCCTGACTATTCACTGACTACTCCCTGACACGCACTTCACATATTTACAAAACTAGGTAAAGAAAATGGAACCTAATAGGTATACAAAATACATCTACATCTACTGTAACACTATGCAAAGTGATAAAGTTCACATTTACTGACAACAAATGGAACAACCACTTTGCGAACAACCCATGAATGAGTTAACGAAAGCGATATGTAACTCAACAATTTGCTTTCCCTGACTTTTATCTGACTTAGATAAGTATTAAAGAAAATTTACTGACTATTCTGGGTTTTCTTTTTTCGTAAAAATGGCCTATTTTCAAGGTTTTTCAGGCTTTCCAGGTTCAATATAAACCCTGATTAAGATATTGGCTGGGTGGGACAAACGAATACATGTAATCTACATTCTAAACTTGTCCTTGTCTTACCTCTTGCATTACAAAATGTATGATCAACCCAAAAAGTTGTCGTGGACTGACTTTGGCCGGATTGATACTGCTTTGAGGGTTTCACACCCCTCCCCCCTGTTGTGATTCACTACCATTAAGCAATACATGGCGTTTTCAAGAGGAAACAAGAGAGCAGTGGCATTAAAATGTATTTCCTACCGAGGAGTAAGCAATACGGAAGTATGCATTCATGACATATAGCTTATATCAAATGAAATCATATTTCCTTTAATTACTAATCAGATCACAAGTAGAAGGGGATAAAAGCGAACTGAAATGACTTACTCCATCAAGGCAGCATCATTTGCTTCCAAAATGTGATCAGTTAAAATCCAAGGCATCGACATTTCGATGGGGAACTGAAACATTCAGAAATCAAAATAAAAAAAATTGAAATGCAATCAACCAATGAAGGAAAATGTGTCCAGCTGAGGGGAGGATATTTGAACAGGATTACTTGAAAACTATGAGAAAAGGAGTTCATCATTCACAATAACGTTATTTTACAACTTAGTCACTGCTACGATTCTTAGGGGCTTGAACCGCCGCACATGCCGTTCTCTACGATTCTCTAACCTAAGACAAAACAATAGTAGCTTTTGCAAGGGCTTAGAATTCTATTACAACAAAAATTGTCAATTCTACACATAAGCTAATGTATACCTCATAACTTAAAGGTATATCTATCACCGTTATGTTTCCTACAAGAAACAAGAATAGCTGTACCGTTTCCATAATGCAAACTTGCAAAGTTTTTCTCCATACGAATACATAAATAAAAAAATATATACATATTAGGGTGTTGCGAGCACCCACTAAAATCTAAAATTATCTCCAATTCAGCCTAACTTTTTTGGTGGTAAAGTTTCCTGAATAAGTAAACTGTAAGATATTATCAGGAAAATGCAAAATGTTTGGAGGCAGCAGATCGCATTGAAAAGTTACATTACTTGACCCGAGTAAACATATTAGTGTTGGGTCTCTTTTAAAAGCGAATTGTATGCAGTACTAAAAAATCAAAACCTCCATAATTTCAGCATATGCTATTTTCATACATTCAGGCTTGAACTACGTTATTGGAGAATTTGATAGAAAGGTAGCTCTATGGTCCATAGCCTCTCACAATCTAAAGTAATTAAAACCACTCAGTTAAAAGGATGAAGCCTTGGTGTATAGATATGGACTTCTTTCGGTGCTTCCATTTTATTACTATAGATGAAGTTTTCTTATTATGAATACTAAGATAGCTTGAACCTAAAACGCCTGGAAAATGCTGTGTTGAACACACTCATCAACACCAGCAGGTAGTGGCCTAGCAGTTTCAAAACTCTCATAGAATTGTATTGACAAATAATCACAAGAATAGGGGCTAATTTCTGCCCCAACAGGAAGATATTTACATGACAGCTGGATGTTACTAATTTCACAGAATTTCACTTTGTTCAACTAGCACTGCAACCAATAATACTACCAATTATAGAAACGCTTGATAAAATGCTGCCACTGATGGAAACAATGATGACAACTTGGTACTGAATATAACCGCAACTGCACTATTAAAAGAAAAAGAGTTTTCACCTGAATACTCCGTCCCATGGTAAGCTCAAGGAAGAACTCCCTGAACCAAAGCTGCGACAAATCACAACACTCTCGGAGTGATTCACTGAAATTCAGCAAGTATGGGAATGTACGAGAATTCCTTAAGAACTGATCAACAGCAAGTAATGTTGCTCCATCCAAGTCTTTTTTCATTGTTTTACCCTTGCCAGCTTTCTCAGAGATTAATGACTCCATCATTGTTCTCATCATGTAGAGCTAAAATTCAGAATTTAGGAAATAGAATTAATCAGCATTAATAGCCAATAAGCAACCCATTATTTATACATGTTCAAAGAATTGCACTGGAATGAAGTAAAATTTCACAAGAAGGAACCTCAATTATCAAAAGCCAAACAGTCTTTATGCAAGCGACGAAATTCAACAAGTATTAATAATACCCTAACTACCTCACCAAATTGTCTTCACTACCATAGAGTTGTACTACCAGCTACAACTCAATCAGGATGCCCACCGAGTTAAAGTTAAAATTCCAGCCAAAGTTTCAGATCGAAGTTGCCTTTTTCAAGCCATTTGGACACAAAAAGCACATCGTTCTCCAGTCATACCATGTATTTTGATATGAAGTTCCAGCTATTGAAAATCCTATGCGACTATTGTCACAAAGTATTGAGAAGCCTTAAAATGTCAAAAAATTGGAATTTCCTATATAAATTCAATGTCTTCTAGCAAAGCATCCCCAGACGGCAAGGATCTACTAACCACCCCTGGCAAAACATAGGGACAACTTTCAATCCTGGGTTGACTTGGAGAAAAAGGGTCTGCCCCACATGATATTGGAAAACATTTTCTACTGCAATCCTATTTCTCGATAAGATCATTTTTGATCTAATAATGCTGCTAATTATTATAAGGCCTAAAAATAAAATTCCAGCTTTTCCAGCTAAAGCAGGAGAAAAACCTATGGCTTTCCAGCTTTTCCAGTCAAATTCTGAAAAAAGCTCATTTTCAAGCTTTTCCAGCATTTCCAGCTTTTCCAGCAGGAGTGGATACCCTCCTCAATATAAAGTACAAAAAACCTCATCCAGCTTTGTTGCCACGGCAAGAAAGGAGTTTGAACACATAACCAAAACGATTTACTCAAAAAAATTGTATTAGTGTGTTGAAGGAGTATAAAAACTCATATGGAATGTACTATATACAATTCTTTGAGTAAATAGTTTTGATCATCTCTTTGTTCTGAATAGGAAAAAAAGAGCCCAAAGAAAACACCAATCACAAAACCCCATAGTGTGACATACAATGATCTGCTTTAGAAACTAATCCATGCATGCAATGACATCTAAATTCGATTGTCTTCTTTTACCTGAACTAAGTATATAACTATAACTATGAAGGAGTACCTTTGTAAACATTATAGCAACACTGCCAATTACTTTTCAATAGAAAAGACAAATAAATTTGTCATCTCACTTGCGTAGTTGAAGGGCCAACATGCCTCTTAGGTAAGTCAAGCAAGAAACCAGTCATTGGATCCCTGTCTTTCCTCAATGCACTGTTCTGCATCCCTTTTAATTTTGCATTCATATCCAATGCAGTTTCACGAATTGCAACTAAAACGCTAAAATTGGAAAAATTCTTGGCTACGACCAAATCTTTTTTTCAATGCAAATTCAAAGCCTAAAGAATTAATCAAAAATACATGGATATTGCATGTAATAACCAAAAAATGAAGAATACTCTACGTAGGAAGAATGGAACTTAATAAGACTCAAGTCAACGAGCTATAAGTGATCTGGAGGGCACTTCCTTGATGAAATTTAAAAGGAGTAGACTACGAAAATATCTTTTGCAAAACCTGCAACGGATAGATTTACTCTAAAGAATATATACGTCGATTTCAATCAAGCTTACGATCTCGTTAGTGCTTTTCCTGCTTTCTTTGCTGTCTTCCTCAATGGCTCTTGGAGAGTTATTTGAATAAATTCTTGAATTTCTTGATGTATAAAATAACCAGCAGCCTCAGCAAAGATACCTTCTAATTTCATCATTACTCCATAGAGGCCCTTAATCATCCCAATAACCTGTCAAATATAGCAGGATGAAATTCATACCCAACAAAACTTGAACTCTTTCATTACAAGAGGAAAATGATACGGCAAAACACCTAAAAATGTTCCACAACATCAAATAAAACAAGAAATAGCTTTACCTGAACCATCGCAAACTTTTCGTCACTGTTGTAATTATACCTGGTGGCCTAGAGGCAAAAGAGAGGTAAATCAAAGATGAGAATGAAGGAATATAAAGCAAGAGAATAGTTATTGACAAAAAGCATGAACTTCAAACTGAACAGAATTGAATGAAGAAAAACAATAGTGCTAACAATGTCACGGCTCTATCATTACTGCACAGGTCACATCTATTCAACGAAAGAGGCTCTAGTTGCTTAAGGACACTATAAGACATCTCTTTGAGTTTCTCAGGGGGGATGATAGGGACTGGTAAACAAAAGACGTGCTGGAAACAGTAGACATTAAAAAGAGCATTCACCTGCAGAATAGTACTATAGAAAGAACAACGTAAAGTGTAATGCATCCTAAGCATTCGCAACTGTTTCCAAAGAATGGGAAACTATATACTTTTGCAATCCTTATCATAGGAAATCCATTGACCTAATGGCTATATAAGGTAGCAATACAATTTTGCCCTACAATCAAATAGAAAGCTCTAAAGTGCAGAACCTAATACAACTTACTCTTTCATAATCAATGGCTGTATCTGGGCACAAAGGATTTGCATATTTGTCTGTTGGGTGCAGTAACTTCCAATGGTACTAGCATCAAAACAAAACTTACGTTACGGCCTGTTTACACTGTACATAAATACTTAGATACTCTTCCAGACTTACCATAAGTAACCTGTCTCATAGATATCTACATGCTCAACACAGAATCAGATACTTAAAATCGAAATAGCTAGAAGAAACTAGCTGTCAGCTCGTGCTGCAAAATATTGATAACTAAAATGAAATTTGCTTGATTTCATTCATCAAGACTTTCCTAGCATGATGTGTTAAGACGTGGAACACGAGACTGACTGTGTTTTTGAGTCAACAACATTAGTAAAGAACAATGTGACATCGTGTAGAAGTAGAGTCAAATATGTCTAAATGATTATCTAAAGGGTGCAGATACAATATTAAATATTCGCTTTCTGTTTTAGCGCTTCTAGATCAGGAATATCTAATCTTATATCTACAGTATTACCAGGCCTTTAGAGTAGAAGTAATTAGCATTTAAATAATAAAATAATACAGCAGATTGACTATAATATGCTCACATATTTCTGTAGAAATTAAATTCTTAGCAAAAGCATTCTTTTCAAAATTGATTATCATTGCTTCATCTAAAGAACTCCATCTACACTGGAGGATGAATATGGCTCTAAACTAAATTGATTACAAAGACAATGCAATGAATTACGTTGGCACCAACAGAAGAAATGGAATTAAAAACACAATTCCCCAGCAGATCCTGAAGAAGAAAGCAGGAAGAAAAGAGATAAAAGAAAAGGTACCAACCATTGCAAGGTGAACTGTATTTCGAATGAGTCACCATATTTTAATAGAAACTAAAATTACATACTAGTAGCCGAAAAGACCTAAAGAAAACCAAGGAAACAGAGACAAAGAAGCACAATGATCTTCTCAAGGGGGGCGAAGAGTAGGTCAGGGTTGCCACCACTATCTCAAGACAAAATTCCCTGATTTCCCTGATATTTTTTGTGAAATGCTACTCACTTTCCCTTCATTTTACTTGATATTCTTATCATTTTCTCCATAAATGTGGGGATTGGGAGAGCATTGACCAAATTTTTGCAGTTCAAACTTTTGGTTCCATAAAACGCGGAACTGCACTTCAAAATGTCTGCACAGAACAAAATGCTAAAAACAAGGGGAAAACTTGGCAGTTGTCACACTCAACTGGGTGTACGACTGAGTATAGAGAAAGTCACCACTGTAAAACGAAACAATAGTAAATTTAAAACTTCCCTTATTTTCCCTTATTTTTCAAAGATCATCCTTTTTCCTTTGATTTTCCCTGAATTCCCTAATGTCCCTGATTTGGTGGTAACCCTGTAGATAGCGCCAAAAACTAATGTGGAATGTATGAAAAGATGAAAAAAAGACCTAATTAAGTACACAAACTACGGTGCATATTCTTTTATTCGTATAACAAGTATCTATGGGCTAATAGCATTTCACTACGGCTAGCAATGATTGCAGCTACGTAAACATTCGCTCAATCTCCAATACGAGGGCCTTACCAACTCCATAACTTGTGCATTCCAAGTAGATACCAATTTTAATCCATTAATGCAAAGATCTGAAAGTTGTTTACATGCAGCATACGTCATCTGACTATTGCTTGAAGATGTGATGAACTAGAAATGAAAGAAATTTAAATAAAAATAAGTAGCGACGGGAAAAGTAACTTTAATGGTAAATACCGATCTCCATTCCTCTCTGCATCTATACCTAATCATTTTGAAACTTTACTTGGCAAGGATTTATAGGCTGACCACTGCAGAATTTCAAAACTTCGAAGATACACTAATCCAGGTACAGCGTACTCCAGGTATTCAGGATCGATCGGGAATAAAGACACAATCCAGATTAAGCAGAAATCCGAATAAACAGGAGGATCAGTTTTTGAAACCAAAATTAAAGTAGACGTTGAAATAATACAAATACAGCTTGAAACTAATCAAACTGAGACATTTCTTGTCTTCCAGTAATAATTTTATAAATACGTTAACTGCTATACATAGCTAAGGAAAAATCCACCAGATAGGGTACTTTCTGTCTCCTTCCTCTCAGAAAAGGGTTTTTTGAGCTATTGTTTTGATATTCTGACAATTTCAATTTTGGAAATCAATATTTGATAGGAAATCAGGACAAATTGGAATCACCGATCTAAAAATCCGGAGTAAAGAGCATAATGTACCACGTAAAATTTTGCGAGTATGGAAGAATCCAGATTATCCGAAAGTCTAGATTATTCTGTACCAAGTTATCCTGAGTATACAGTATTTAAAAAACTAGCGATAAACAACATCAGCTCTTAATGTGGATGTATTTGCAAAATATGCTGCTGAATACACAACCCTTCAGCAAATCTAGAGCACCCACGGTAATATAGTACAGTCAGTCAACCTAAATATATAGCAGTATAATTATTTACTTTATATAAAGTTTGTGGGTAGAGAAATGGCCCATAGTGTAATGTAGCAATTTATTTCAGTGTCGAGTACGTAGAAAAAACGCTGACCTATCAAAAAGATAAGCTATATACACATACATATAGATCTAGAGAAAAGTTTAAGCAAATGATCGACAGTCATCCAATGACAGCATATCCAAATATAGGCATAATGAACTAATACAATGTCAAATGTCTACTAATGAGTTGTCCATAGTAATAAATGAATTGGAGATTAGCACACTTTTGAATATAGCACATTTCTTCTATACTCTCGTGTACATAAAAGGTACGAAATATCTATAGACAATGTGAAATACATATATGCACCTTGACAGATGTATCGTTATCAAGTATTTGAATGATACATCAATTGGAAATCATTATCTTTTGCAATTTACATTGAAACTTCTACCAAACATATATAATTAGTAAAAGGCATAATGCAAAAATAAAATAAACAAAACCAGTATAGAGTACAGGAAAAAGACTGGTGATAAACTTACGTCATTGCTATATCGCGCAAGTTCACTTATAATCTTAAGATGCTCCTCGTGTATTTGGCTCATGCGGTTAACAAGGTTGTATTGATTGACGCCAGCCTTTGCCTCAGCGTTTTCTGCTGCGCATGTCCACTTAGAGCTTTCAAAATGAGGACACTGCTTTACGTAGTTCACCAAAGATATCTGCATGTCACCAAACAATGGCACAACAGGAAGTTGCTGTATAAATAAGAATGAGTCATTAGCACAATTATACAACAATAAAAACAACTGGAAAATAATGAAAACATGCGGCTAATCATGCTATAGATTATTGAAAAGGGCACTGTACATTGAATGTATTATGGATTGATACCAAAAAATGCCTAAAATGTCTATAGTACTGCAACAACAGAGTAGGTGATTAACATGATCTATGGTTCACCATGTTAGCTAAAGCAGTCATAAATAAAATTCTTACTCCCAATGGCAATTCCAAATAGAGCAAAGTGCAATGCAAGAAAAGACTTGCTACATGCCTTGAAAAATTTGTCAATTCGTGATATATTTATCTTTTTCTTTTGATCCAGCTTATTAATATTTGTCTCCTTGCCATCCAGAAGGAAAAGAGTGAAACCAATGACCTACACAGTAATCATAGATATATCAACAACAAAAACGACAATAAAATTAATAACTAGCAGCGCAACACGGCCAAAAAAGAGTTTGACGGAGAAGGAATAGCACTACTAAAGATTGAATTTAACGCCAAAAGCATAGCTGCTGTAATAAAACAAGTTCTCTCTGCGTTCAAACTCATAGTAAAACAGTGAGCTGAAAAATAGAAAAGCTTAAAGAACTCTGCACTGTAGGCTGTAAGGTAAATATGAGACCAATTCCTTCCTTTATATTGGCCAAGCAATATACTTAACGATATTCTTTAAGGCTGCTTTAATTCATAAGCAAAGGCATGAGGGAAGAAGCTACAAGTAATGCACTATATCACCAACAGAGGCACTTCATAATATAAATAATAAAAGAACATCACAATTGTATCTTTGCACGAGCATGAATTTTCTGTTAGTTACAAATGGCCTCCCTTCAAACTGTGATCAAACATGAAACAGTAAATACCCATTTTCAAAGGAGTCTTTTTGGATGAAATACTCCTATTTAATATCAATATTTCTTCAAGGTTTCTTTGCGAGATGCAATATCTCTGCTATGAAGTCGATCTTATAGTGAAGTCATTGTTGTCAATAAAGAAGGATGATAGGAAAATAATATCTTCATCTTCTTAACACACAAAGGCAGAGAATAATCCATCAGGACTCTAATTCAAGCCGAAGCAAGCCCATTCCATGTAATCAGTTAGGAAGTCAGTCCATTTAGCAAACCCAGCTTGGTTTGCCAGACAAGCCTGCTCCATGTAATCAGTGCTTGCAAACTACCACCACACTGTTGTCATAACATCAGCTACAGTGACATGCCAAGACACTTTTGAGTAGGGGTGGATCAAGGCCCTCTGTGGGAAAAAACAACGTGGGCTATAAAAAGCCCTTGCCCATTTGGCTGGGTGGGCTATCTAGCCTTTGCAGAACTGTTGATAAGTTTTTATATCTGAGTATTTACAACGGCAAAAATGCATTACCTTGCCAATTCTTTACACACTATTCACCTTAAGAAGGCATTTTCAAGTGTACTACTACCTATAAATTTTGTATTATAACAAGACAAATAGGAACATCACTTTTTGGAATATAGCAAGGTTTTTTTTAAGTACAAGGAATGCATATCTACTGAGCTGGATCCAATCAGACTCATTTTCATTCAAAACGTTCAGTAGAAATACAATATCATTCATCCATTCACACTATACTGCATGAATCCGATATGCTCGGTATCGTTTTTGCGGAGTGAAATCACTCCGCTGTGAAACTGGTATGTATCGGACTACTTGCGATATCAGATCACTTTTGACCTAGTGTGAATGCATGAATCAAATACATCGTCACTCCGGAAGCTCTCTCTGAGCTGCAGTCAGCTTTGTTTTCGAGCGGCAATCAATTTTCAAGCAGTGACAGTTGCCATGAAAAGTTCCTGCAAACAAAAGGCTTAGTGACGTGATGAAGTGGAGCGGAGTAGTATGAACAATACCTAAAAATGCATCTGATATAGTATGAACATGAAAAAGTTGGATATCGGTTTCGACCATGAATATGGTACAAGATGAATCCGATATAGTGTGAATGGGGCCTACATGAGAACATTGCTTTAATAAACTGCGTGGGCGGAAAAAACCCTCGTAGATTCATTTTGCGTGGGATATGCGCGGGATATGCGCGGGATATGCGTGGGCTATAGCCTGCGTCTCCGGGAGACGCCTGGGTGGATCGAAAGGGAGCCAGCTTCCAAGTAACAGTAAGCCAAAAAGTACTGATGGTTTTGGCAAATAATGGGATGTAACACCTCCACACCCATACACCTCTACTTGAAACAAGCCTAATCAGTTAACACGCATTTTATGTGGCCTCACTTCCAAGATGGAAAATAAAATTAAAATCCTTTCAAGCCCTACCATACTTTTAAAAAACCTCACCTTCAAAAGCATATGCTTTTCAGCTGGTAGGATAAATGCTTTTTGATCGTACAAACTGCAACACAAATCAACTATCTCACACAGAAGATCTTCATAACCATGTAGTACTTCAAGTTTGCCTTTCAGTTTGGAAGTAATTTGACTTTGTGTAGCAAGAAACATTGTCAGGTTTTGTGACTCTTGTAACGCTGCAGGATCTCCAGTATTCTGCTTTAAGAATGTTTCTGACCTGCAAAATTACTTGCTATTTAATCAACATTATTTGCCAGGGCAGTTTTTAAGAATATTCAGGTGGGTGGGTCATGTCTAAAAGGATATTGGGGGTCTGGGGGCTTCCCCCAGAAAGATTTATGAAGTCCACATTCTCTATAATATTGGAAAATGTCTCTATGGAAAATAGGATATCAACTGCAATAATTGTTTATCATTGTGTTCAGAATGAAAAGCACGGCCATCCTGGCACAGCTTTAATAAATTATGAAGACCACAGTTGAAATATGAAAAAACTACAGCAAACAATCTCCTGTCCCTGTTTGTTTATGCATCAACTCAGGGGCATTCTGGCCAGGCAGGAAACCGGTAAAACTATGGTGGGCCCTACAAAACGTGACCACTGTTATAATTCTCTCTCTCTCTCTCTCTCTCTCT
>WIPJ01067516.1:161642-174953 GCA_018155075.1 Cassiopea andromeda | reverse complement strand
ATCCATGCATCTATTGCAAAACTGTAAACAAATGCGGAAAGCAATGCTTGATCATTATTGCTGTATATGTGGATGATACGATTTTAGCAGCAAATGATATGGAGTTGTTAAGAGCGGAAAAAGCTAATCTAAGTAATAGATTCGAAATGGAAGATCTTGGAGAGATCCACTATTGCCTAGGAATGGCAATAGAGAGAGACAGAAAAGCAAAAGTACTAATGATTCATCAGAAATCATATCTTAAAAATGTATTTAAAAGATTTGGGATGGAAGATTGTAAACCCATTTCCACTCCTATGGATCCTAATGTGAAATTTGAAAAACTGGCAGATGATGAGAGATCTACGAATATACAGGAGTATCAAGCAATGATTGGCTCACTTACTTACACCTCCATTGCTACCCGACCAGATTTATCATCAGCAGTGGGAGTTTTAAGCCAGTTTATGAACAAACCCGGACTGCAACATGTCAAGGGAGTAAAGCGAGTATTACGATATATCAAAGGAACATTAAATTATGGAATACGCTTTGATAAATCATCGGATGCAGACTTCAAACTTTACGGTTTTTCGGAGGCAGATTGGGCCGGTGACGTAAATACGAGGAAATCTACTTCTGGATATATATGCAGAATAGGAGGAGCTACAATTTCGTGGAAGTCAAAGAGACAGTCTATAGTGGCCCTTTCGTCGACTGAGGCCGAATACGTAGCACTGTCTTCAGCAACGCAAGAAATTGTTTGGCTACGGAGCCTTTTAGCTGCTATGGGATTGGAACAAAAGGAAGCTACTAAACTTCATGAAGATAATCAAGGATCAATATCATTGTCAAAGAATCCTAAAAGTCATTCGTGCACAAAGCATATCGACATTAAATTTCATTATGTGCGAGAAGCTGTAGAGAAGAAGGAAGTAAATATTATTTACTGTGCCACTGAAAAAATGACTGCAGATATAATGACTAAACCGTTGCAGAAGGTCAAATTTGAAGAATTTCGATCTGATATGGGACTGGAACCTTTACGCTAATTTGCTTGATTGCTATAATGCTGCTTTGTTTTGTTCCGTTTATTAAATAAAAATTCGTCAAGTGGGAGTGTCGGAAAGATAGACTACGTGACTCATGTTTATTAGTTTTTGATTGACGTGATTCGAACTTCCGTTTAGCTTCGAACTGCGAACCCTCGGTTTATCTTTTGTTTCAGTTAATTAACGTGTTCTGTTAGTTGTTATGCAGTCGTGTATGGTCCTATGATATTAGTACTTCTTACAAGCAATATTTTAATAGTCTGGAAGCAGGAATTCTCTGAGTATATCTACTAGGTTTCTTCTTTTGACTGTGTCGAAGGCTTTTGACATATCTAACATGAGTAGTGTCACTTTGTAGTCTGCTGATGTTATGGCCTTTTCTGCAAGTATTTTGAAGGCAAAGACTTGTCCTTTTGTACTTCTGCCTGACTGGTATGCTGACTGGGTGAGGGGGATTTTGGTTTTAAGCCTTTCTAAGTTTCTGAGGAGCAAGCAGATAGCAAGGATCTTTCTTAGTACCAATAGTAATATTATGGGTCTGAGGTGTCCTGGGGGGCCCGGTTTCTTCGGTTTTCCTAGGGGTATCAGCATTCCTTCTTTGACTTCTGTTGGGAATCCACCTGTTTCTGCCATGATGTTGTATATTTCCGCAATTCCTTCATATATGGTCTCAGGTCCATATTTTATCAGCTAACTGTTGAGTTCGTCTATTCCTGCACTTTTCTGGCCTTCAGTCTCTTCACTGCTTTCTCTATTTCTGTACTTGTAAAAGCTCTCTGCATTTTCATCGGTTTTACTTCTTTTACCATTTCTTCTTTCTCATTATGGAATTGATCTTGGAAGAATTTCTTTACTATTTCTGTTTGGATTTTCTCATTTGTGGTTATTTCTGTACTTGTAAAAGCTGTCTGCATTCTCATCGGTTTTACTTCTTTTATCATCTCTTCTTTCTCATTATGAAATTGATCTTGGAAGAATTTCTTTACTATTTCTGTTTGGATTTTCTCATTTGTGGTTATTCCATGTTCACTATCTACCAGTATTTTCTTTTTAGGCTCTTTTCTTTGGAGTTCTTTAACTACTCTGTACATTTTTCTGGAATCATCTTTGTATTTTTCGATATCTTCTACTTGTTTGATGATCTTGTTGCTTTCCTCTTCCTATATCTTTTGGTGTATTTCTTTGAGTGTTGTGTTTCTTTCTTTCCTCTTGGCTACCTTCTCCTTTTCACTTTTGCTGGAGTTTATCTCATTGCATAGTTTCGATTGCTTTTCAGATAGTTGTTTGATTTCCTCATTTTCTATTTTCTGGCTTCTTACTTTCTTCTCAAGTGTGCTTTCTGCTGCTTCTTTGCATGCCTTCTGCATTGATATCCATTTCTCTCATGCTGTTGTTGCTGTCATGTTTTCATGTCTATTTTTGACTTCTTCTTTATACCTCCTCTGTGTTTCTGGGTTCCTTAGATCATCTAGGTTAAGTTTTGTGGTCTTCTTTGCTGGTTTGATTCTATACCATTCTATCTTCATTGTTGCCTTGACTAGTCGGTGGTCTGTTGGTGTCTCAATGCCACTATATGATCTGGAGTCTTGGTAGAATATTTTCTGGGAGTTCCTGCCTATTATGTAGTCGATTTGGTTTCTGTATGGACTTCTTCTGATCTTTCTGTATTTGTCTCTGTGTGTTTCACTTCTTGGGGGGCTTCCCATGTGGTTCTATGTGACATTTTGTGCTTGAAAGTAGTATTTGTTAGGTACATATCTGTTCTGTGTAGCATCTCTGCTAGGTATTGTCCATTTTGGTTGATCTCGCCTTTTCCATATCTTCCTATGTTATCTGGGTAATCTGTGTGGCCTGCACCTGCTTTTGCATTCAGATCTCCTGCTATTGTGAGTAAGTGCCTGCAGCTAGTGGTGTTGATAATGCCTTCTAGATCTTCATAGAATTTCTCTGTGTTTTGGGGGTTTTCTGTGTCTGTTCTAGCGTGGGGGCATAGGTGGATACAAAAATGGCTGTTCTCTGCTCTATTTTGAAAGTGGCTGTACATATTCTATCTGATATTACCTTGTATTCTGCTTTGATGTCCTTATCTGCTACTATTCCTACGCCATGATGTTTGCTGCCTACGTACATCAGGTCATATTTATATTTACCATCTGTGGTTTCGATGCCAATGTTTCCATCTTCATTTATTTTGGTGTCTTGAAGGGCTAAAATTTGCAGTTTGTATCTTCTCATGTCATTTGCAAGTTGGCAGTTCTTGAAGTATTTGTTTAAACCTCTTACATTTAGTTTTCCGATGTTGATAGTGGGTCTTTTTGCATTTATGGGTGATCTAAACATTGTGCTCGTTTATGAGATGGCTTTACCTGACTCGCTTTGACTATATTTGTGGTCTGAAATTGATAGATTAGTCACTTCTATTGCTGGCTTCTGGGCAGTTCTGTGGCCTATCTCTGCAATTTATGTAATTGTGACAACTAAAATGACAAGAAGGATTGTATCTGTAATATGAAATTATTGACTTATTCACTTGCGGCACTTCCCCTAATTAAGGGGCTGTGAGGAGAACTGGGGTGCCAAGGCCTTCCAGTTAGTAAGTTAAAAAGGCCCTGCTATTTTCAATTCAATCCTACACTCTTAAAAGCCGACATGCAATAGTACCTGACTGTATCAGATCCATGCACAAAATCAGGAAACATACATGCCAACTTCTAAAATATTTCACCACTTTGAAATTTTCAGCATCTTTCATAATCTCCTATAGTGAATAATTCTTGGCATTACACCAAACCATTTCATACCACATGCAGAAAGCAATGCATTTTGAATTTAGCGAGAATAACTCACCTCTTATAGAATGCATAATCATTACTTAAACAAGCCTTCATGTTTTTTAAGGCATCCAACACTGCAAACATATTAATGAACTTTCCAAGAGTTAGCAAATGGGTTTGGGAAATGAAGTCTTTTCTCTTCTCCTGATGGCAGAGTCTCTTCACTTCTTCATAGAATTCTTCAATGGCTCTATCATGAAAACGCATGAAATTTTTCAATTTCTGAATCTCTCCTCCTAACACGCCCAGGGTCTTTTCATATAGCTCTGTTCTGTTTACTTGGTCATCATTTTTTGCCTTCAAAAAGAACACCAAAAATATGAGGTTCTTCACAAAAAGATAAATCACTATCATCAATGCCATATATGGCTACACATCAGGTCTCTCCATAATAGATCTTCCAAGTCTCACATATTTTGCATGAGATACATGCAATTTAAGGCATCCTGGTGCTCACACACATAAAAAAGAGGTTCTCAATAACTGCACATATATTAGATTCATTTATGCTACACATAGACTACAGATGAATCACATTACTGAGTTGTCAGTAAAAACAGGCATAATCATCATGCATAGAAGAGAATGATCTTCATGCTTGTGTGCAATTCAACATACCTATCAGTAGAAGTCTGTTGCACTCCTTTGACTAAACATCCCTTTTACTAAGATGTGCCTTGAATACATTGGTGTCAAAATGCTACAGCAGTTTGCCTAAACTCCCTTACAAAAAGGCAGGATTCGCACAACAATTAAGGCCTTTTTGTCTACATGAACTTGAGGAAAAGAATATCTAATTCACCATTTAAATCATAAATTTAAAGACAGAATGGGAATCTCCATTGCTGTTATTTGGGTTGAGGTTTGAAATAACAGCAAAGGAGACCCACATTTTGTCTTGAAATTTATGATTTAAAGGTAAATTAGCCTATCTTTTACTTCAATTTGCATTTTACTTCACTTTTCGATGATTCAAAATTCATAAAAAAATTTGTGCATAAATATCAGTTTTCAAACTAACAGTTGAACATATTTTCAACAAATAGTGAAGACAAAATTGTTGACCTGCTTTTTACCTTCAGCATTACTGCATGAAGAAATTTTGACCAAAAGTTCATGAGTGCTCTGAAGCACAACCTTTCAAAAACTACTATAATAGTGCTAGAAATGGATAATTACTTATACAGGGATTATACAGATTTCTTGAAAAAATTTCCCCTGAACTTTCATTAAAAAGAACACACTTCCCTGACTTTTATGAAGAAAACCCTGAATTTTCCCCTGACTTACTAGAGCATCCACTTTTCCCTTTGACTTGCGGGGTCCAAATTCAGCCCAACTGCTGACAACTTCTATTTTTAGTCTGGTATGAACAAAACTTTGACTAGGGACTGTACATAACAAAACTGATCAAAATTTTTCTGGCACTGATCAAATAACAAAGTTGACGATAACAATTTGGAAAGGATAAATATAAACTCAATGCTCTACATATTTCTGTGACAATTACAGTATGAAATGGCAATTTTTCCCCTGAATATTGCAAATTTCCCATATTTTCTCTGGCATTCCCTGGCTTTCCCTGATCAAAATGAAAAGGACTCTTTCCTCCTGACTTTCCCAAACCATATAAACCCTGACATAAAAACTTAGGGGAAGGAGGTGACAAAGAACTTACAAGCATCACAAGCTCTTGAATTCTTAATAATCCAGATATTACATGTTGCCAACTGTCAAACTAACTGTCAAACCAAGTTAGATATTGAGTATACATTATCACAACCAGTCTTTATTATTATAAGCATTCTAACAGACAGAAAATGACTTTCTTAATAAATATCAATCAATGACAATAAGCATGCTGTGAACTAGAAACATTTTCAAAGGGGCATAATATGGTCAATCCTTAAGAATGTACATCTCACCTCAATGTGACCTATGCCATGGCACAAGCATAGAATCACAATTTTAAAACAAGAAGCCTAGTAATCTTTTAAAAATTTTTTAGCATGTAATGTCAGGGAATGACCTTAGGGCATATAACAAAGCCCTGAAAAAGAGAACACTACGGAAATGGAGAAAGATTACGTAGATAGGGAAACAAGATCAAGTTTGTTTAAGGTAGATTTGAAAGAAGATAAGTTGTACAACTCTGGGAAACTAGTGGATGGTAATGAGTTCCGTAGCTGAGAAATTCTTGGAATGAAAGATGATTTCTGAGCTAGCATTTATGGATTAGGTAGCGTAAAGTGGAAAGGGTGTGAATTGGTACAGCTTCTGGTGGCTCAAACATGCCTCAATGGATCAGGAATAATCACATAATTCCCATTTGAAATAAATGACAGTCTTTGCTGCTTAATGTGTGTGATTGCATGGGCACACATCAGCACACACATAGAACTAATAATGCGAACGATTGATTGCACACATGAGTCAGATATATTGCTGATTTATACCTTCAGTTTACAAGTAAACACCAATCATAACCCAATCAAACTTCCTGCAAATGGAACCAATTGATCCCCCTATTTGTTGCATGTGTCACATTCATCAAAGCCAATTGAAACCCCCTTCAACTTGATGTGTCAAAACAACAGTAATCAGATTCCCTAGTTGTGCAATTAAAAGCAGAGTTTAATGGTCTCATATATAAGCAGTTAATTACTCATCTTAATTGCATGTTTTAGTAATTAGTAGGTTTCAAAATACAATCAGAATACTTTTGATTCTTTACAAAAATGCATCAAAATATTAAAAGTGACAGAAAATCTCAAATTAAAGGTAAATAGGTTTGCTTCTTTTTCATCACATTTATATAGCAATCTATCACATTTAATTCTACATGAACTAACTTGTATGAGAAACAAGGAGCTTACTGATACTATGTTCTAAAAGAAAAGCAAAATGTGTTGCTATTGCAGTTGCCATTGTGGTTTTGTAAATTACTTAAAAGCAGCCTGAAGGAAGCCAGATAGGTAAGGGGTTGTTCAATAATTACATCGCACCCTGGGGGAGGGTAGTTCTACATATTTTTTGTCACTAGAGGGTGGGTGGTACTTTAGTCCAGTTGGTTGCTTCATGGTAAAAACCAGGGTTTATGCAGGATTTTGACGAGCATATTCAAGGAGTTTTCAAGGACTATTCAAGAACCAATATAAAATTTTCGAGGAGCTCTAAATTAATATTCACAGCATGTGCATGAATAAAAAGAAAGCCCAAAATAATTAAAACCCGACATTTCTTGGCATATAATGTGTTCCTTTGTACAATTCTCTGTTGGATATTTCTCTAAATTATACTTTGCATTGTTTATTGCTATGAACAAAGTAAACAGCAAAAATTCAAAAATTTCGAGGAGACTGATCAATTGTCAAGGTAAAATCATCGATTTCAAGGAGTTCTAAGTGCCTTTGAACTGGCATTTCAAATTCCAGCACTTTTCAAGGAGTTCAAGGACCTACCAAGCCCTGAAAAATAATTTTTATTAAGAAGTTTTGAATAACAAAGGAACATCAAACCTTAGCACACAGCCTAAATGAATACAGATTTCAAAAGAAACCATGATTTCTTGTTTTTATCTATCCCTGTTCCATTTCACCTTGTAATCTTATATGGGGTGGGGCCTGTAAGGTTTACAACATTTTAGTGGTTTAGTGCTCAACTCAACTTTTTATATTTTCTCTAATGAAGAATGAGACTTCCTTTCTTCTTCCCTTATCCTTTCACTATGTTAAAAAGTCATTCTACATTGAGGCTGCTGTGCATGGGGGGGGGGTACTTACTCTAAGCATGGCTCAGCACAAAGGGTCTTGTGAAGAAACATGGTAGAGTGTGATGATAGGGGGTGGGTGTTTCAAAAATGGCAATTTTAGCGTGGCATAATTCTTGAACAGCTCTTAAGAGTGTGAATTGCATGCATCAAAGATACTATGCACGTTGTTTACCATACACATGGCATTTTCCTTATGATGAAGACTGACATAATACTTATATCCATCAAATGTTTGATGTGCTATGCAATTTATCCAGTTGCAATCTATAAAATTTTTATAAATTATCATTGGAGAAGCTGCAGCCTAAGTGCTGCTCCCAGCCTTGGTTCTCTTTCCTAATAAACCAGAGTTCTACATAAATTATTCACATTATGGCAACTCTGGCTTTATGTCACCAAATCATTGCTCATTTTATCTAAGAAACCTAGTTAGGTCCTTGTATGTACAGCACATGTAGTCCTTCATATCTAAGAATTATATAAATGAAAACATATCTGAAACAATTCTATTGATAAATAGAAAATATTTATAACAAAGCTCAAATAATAGAGTGAAAGTCTTACTGTAGGACATGCCCTTGATAAGCTCCTCCAAGTATAAAGCATATTTGAATATAATTCTCCCTCAAGCAAAAGCTTGTTCTGAAAAATAAATTTACCTTACTGAAGGCATTATAACAGAACTCTCACCTAAAATATCAGAATTTCTAGCTTGTTGATCAGTTGACATTTATGAGATGGATGGATGGATGGATGGATGGATGGATGGATGGATGGATGGATGGATGGATGGATGGATGGATGGATGGATGGATGGATGGATGGAAATAAATGCATATACATACATTTATGAATGAATATAATGCTACAATTGCACATAGAAATCATATCTACTAGTATCTCAAACAAGAATATCTATAGTTAAAGTGATCAAGCTAGGTTTTGCAAGCATCTGTAGACAAGGAAGTGAATGAAACAACGAAAGTGCTATTTATGTCCTACAGAACAAGCAAAGCGTCAATTTAAATTAAATCGCAGCCACTTATGCAAGAAAGGTACCACTAAATTCTCATGATAAAATGTACCATAAACTTTCATCCCTCAGAAAAATACACGGATAAAATTCTCACCAACTTTTGATGTATTGTGGCTTCTTCCATATATTTGCTTACACCAGTTATGAAGGCTTCCTTATCTTCAAAGTCTGTGTCAAAATTTGCCCTGTACGTTAGTACGACTGGTGGTGGCTCTATGTTGGGATGTTCATCGGTCAGTGCCAAATTCTCTAGTCTTTGAACATTTTCCACCGCTTCCTCTAGGGTCGCCATTGTTGGTTCCACCCAAACTTGAAGCAAAGTCACACGGTGTCAAGGCAGCTCTGTGTTTTCACTTCCAGCGCATGCGTTTCAAACTTATCTGTGGACTTCTTGACAAATTCGTAGTTACTTTGTTTCCTCTACAGAAAAGCCGATGTGTTCGGTAATTTCCATTTAACCCCCGGTTTATTGATTTGAAATACATTTAAAGGAAGATTATTGACGAGGTGGAAATGTAAAGAGAGGATGGCTAAACAATATTTTTGAAATAAGAGAAAGTGCTCAGGGGTGCAGGGGCGCCAGAAGCAAATTCTGAAAGGCGGGGCAGCTCCTAAGAATGACGCTTAGACAATTGAGTCTTCCCAAAACACAATTGCTGCAGTTTAGTATGAGTGTCTGTTTTTACTGATTACTACTCATTCTAATTTTCTAGGTAGTATATCCTTGCTACTTATAAGCGGTGGGGAATGGGAGACTTAGCATGAAGCTGGTAAAGCAGTTCGTGCATATCTCGTGTCTGGTCATTCCACGTAAAAGTAGGAGCGATTTTTACACCCGGCCCCTTCCGACTCTCTTGAAAATTGCACCACTGATAGTTATCATCAAGGGATGAACAACTACCACGTTTCAGTTTGAAAACAATGCTCCTTTCAAAGTTATGGTGCTTTATGATTTAGTTCTATTTGCTCCAATTTTCCATTACGGAGGATATATCGGATTTTCAAAAAGTGCTAAACTCATGTTGCACTTGATTGGTATTAGAAACAAGCTTGAAATTTGGCATCTTTTTACGTGACAGATTTGTAAATTCAGCTTCAGAATCAATTGTAGTATATCTTCTTTCTAACTATGTTAATTGTTTCTATAACTTTTGCGTAGCAATGTATTTAGCATAGTTGATAAAGCAAATTGTATCTATTCTTACCCAGCTTAAAACATAACCAAACATTGAGAGAATATTTTTAACATATCTACAATTATACGTTTGCAGCTTAGACTTCAAATCTAAACTTCAAACGTATAATTATAGATATGGAAGACGGGTCCTCGTTATCGGCATTTGAATATAAAACATTTTTCACTATTATTGCAAGTTGCGGTAAGTTTCAGCACTTGGCGAGACATTTTCTCTGTTAACTTAGGAAGAAATGCAGCAATGCCACAAAATGGCGTAAAAAATATGGCTAATCTAAAGGTGATTGAAGTTCATTTGTATCATAGAAAGAGCCTCCTTAATCTTGGAAAGAAGTCTATCAAGTCTACACTGGTGTGCAAAAGCAAAATTTAGAATCAGTGGGAGAAGATCTATTTATAAAGCACCTTTTATTTGGATGACCTACGAGCACAGAGTTTTGTGATTTAATGGTACTTTTGAAAATTAGCTTGTCTAAGAGACAAATTATTGCACACGGCATGCAGCAAGAAGTATATCTGTTTAAGCAGATTATGATGCGTGACATGGATTTTAAAATGAGTTTCAGATTTCCATCATAAATTATATTGTTTTGATTGCTGAACCTATTGCAATTTTCCCAACGCTTATAGTGAAGAAATTGGAGGATGTGACTGATTACGGCAAATCAAAGATTGCTATATGTGAGTACATCAAATTCTTCGCAGACAAAAGTGAACTGCAGATGAGCTCTCTTTTGCCGGCAATGATTTGATGTACTGAGAAGCAAGCAAACACTAACTATAGTGCTCTTGCTTGCTAAAAGTAAATGTTCACAGTTGGCTTGGAAAAATTAGAAAAATTTAATGAGTAGGAATTGAAATAAGTGGGGCCTTGAATGCATGGTCTAAAAATGACCATAACGCTATTTATGGTCAAAGATCAGACGTAAATGGCTGTAAAAATTTGAGAAGCATACAAAAAGTTCAGAAAGACAGTTAGATTTCTTTAAATTATTTTTCCGTTGAAGTTAACTAATAAGAGCGATGGATTCGACAAAATGAAAAGTTAATAAGCTCTGGGCTCAATTACTGAGCTTCTAAGAGTGGGTACTATCCACTGCTTTGACTTAACGATCCGAGTATCGTGGGTAGATGAAAACGACTTAGTGCTACTCAGACATCAGATGTAGTGCAAGAACTAATTTTTGGGTTACCTGTACTCTTTAAAAAAGGACTATTATTTCAACCGAATCAAACGAATTTTAGTTCTCTACTTACTGTTGAGATTTCATCACAATACAACCCTATATTTCCCTCAATCAGCTACAGAATTTGAAGGACTTGACAATTAAAAAGGTGTTGTGTTGGTTAATTTAGCCGAAAATTTTCAGTTCCTTGACCAAGATGAAATCCAGGAATACCATTGGAATAGCCAAAAATCCACAGTACCCCTTTTGCAGTATATTCTCACGCACAACACTCCCTAGAGAAGCTTTCCTATCATCATTATAAGTTATTTCTGATGATTTAAGTCATGATGCTTGCGTGACTTATAAAATTGTGTTAGATACACTGAAATTCATTGAATGGAATACCTAAAATATATCAAAAGTGCTTCAATTTTCAGATGGCGGTGTTGTGTAATACAAAAATAAAAAGCACTTTCTCAACTTTTACCATCACAAAGGAGACTTTTCAGTCGAACACAGTGGTTTAGAGCTCCGGGGGCTCAGCCTCCTTATTTACTTGTTCAAAGTACCGGTGATCTAATTTCCGTAGTCTTTGTAAAAATTATTGCAAGAATAGCAAAGCAGGTTAATGACCTGGGTTGTTACAACAGAGCTTCTGGCTCCACGTTGGCAGTACAGACTGCTATTTCAATTCTGTTCCTGCTCACTCAGTTCCAAAATTGATAGGCTTCTCTCCAAGATTGAGGAGGCTCTTTCTTTTATACAAATGAACACCAATCACTTTAAGATTAACTATAGTTTTAACACCATTTAGTGGTATACACTTACACTTATTTTTTATAAGAAACCACTTTATAAGAAACCTAGCACTAAGCAGCCAAAAAAATTAAGAAACATTTAGAACTACAAGGAAATGATAAGAAGTTTCCTACTCTTTCAATACAATTCAGTTCGCTAAATTATTCCAATGAGGGGAAAAAGGCATGATTAGCAAGATGCTAGGAACGCTATATAGCCCAGACAAAGGCGTTCATTGTCTTCTGATGATGGGGATAGCATGCTCCGACGAAAGTGCTCGAGCTCTCTGGCTCTCCCTTTGCACCAAAGCATTTTAAGGGCATTTTCTTAGTTTTGCGATCTTAGAAGTAGCAAATTATGAATTAGAGAATTTGCTCATCATTCAAAATATCTTTCAAGCCCCCACTCAACTAAGCCCCCTTTCACCTTTCTCACCAATTCGCCTGGTAGACAGTCAGTCTGTCAGCTGGTATATTCTTCAGAAATCTTCTCCAGTTGTTCCTATCCTCTTAGCTTCTACCCTCTTCCACTTCCGTCAAAGATTTTCCTCTTCTCTCTATTGCAGTTTTTATACCTTCCATCCATCTTTTTCGTGGTCGCCCAACTGGTTCCCTCCTGTAAAGTAATCTAAGTTACTTGGACCCTCAAGGAGCTAAAGAAGAATACTTGGTAATTGGGGTTAATTGATTTCAAAAATAGTTATATAGAGGAAGTAACTGAGTAGAGCATGGCTTCATGAAGAGAGGGGAGAGTAATTAAACAGAGTAAACCATCATTTCCTATGGGAGAAGCAAAAACAAATAGTAAGACAGAAGGAAAAAGCAGTAAAGGAAGGGAATTTAGCTCTTTACTGGTAAAGAGAAGGCTGAAATTGGAATATTTGTAGCCATTGTGTGGAGTTTAGGATAATGTCTGATATTTCAAGGTGCTTTATGCATTTGTCCGAATTTTTTCTGTCCGAAAAAAAACGTCCAAAATTTTACCGTCCGAAATTTTTCGATAGTAATGTATTTACAAGCAAAATCTAACAGTCAGAAAGAAACATCGATTTTTTCAGTATCATCACGAAAGCCACGTTTCTTTCAGCATTTCTATCTCCAGAGTAATCATTCTTCCCTCGAACAAGGCATCATGGGGGCTTATTCGAGGGGCGCGTTTATTTGCAAAAATAGATTTCTAGGTGGGGGCTTATTCGATGGGAACTTATTTGGAGGTTGGGGCTTATTCGAGGATTTACGGTACTCTTAGGTCCCGAATAAGCGTCCCCCGCTTACCGTATTTTCTTGAATAGAAGCCGCCCTTTAATAGAAGCCGCCTTTGATTAGAAGCCGCATGAATTTCGTAAAAGCCAAAAATAGAAGCCGCCCTTGAATAGAAGCCGCATTTTCCCTACTGAAGCTAACAGAATAATAGAATTATAGAAGATGCGTGTTTCTTTCATCATATCATTACAATTTCCACTTCACTTTGCTCTAA
>WIPJ01067516.1:148030-160568 GCA_018155075.1 Cassiopea andromeda | reverse complement strand
CGCTCATTTTAAATTTCAAATCGTAGTTCTTTCGTTTCTCTGCCATGACTTGCTTATGCATCTGTAACTTGGAAATCTGGTTTCTTCTCTATCTTATATATACAGGAATAACAGTGAGATAAAAACGTGCTTCTTTGTATTAATTATCCCATTGCAACTATAACGTGCTCCCGATAGATCTCAGAACTTCACGCAATTAGCACATGTTTAAAAATCCGCGCGAAGTTTTTATTCGAAGGCGTTGAAACCATAACGATAAAAGCCGCCCTTGAATACAAGCCGCCTTTGATTATAAGCCGCAATTTTTCCCTAATGAAAATAATAGAAGCCGCGGTTTCTATTCAAGAAAATACGGTATCTTTTTTCGAAAAATTTTCCAGCCCACCACCTTTGTTAAGGCTCCACGCTTATTAATTTTTCACTTTTTCTTGGAAAGACCTGCAAAAGATGGTACTTCTGTTGAGTTACCCAAATAATGAATGATATATGGGTAGCAAGATTCTGAAAAGTATTTGCTTCCAGCAAAGATAATGAAATAGTGACTGGATAAGAAAGCCAGCAATGACACAATAGACCCGATTTCGATGTTGCGTTCTGCGAAAAACAGTCAAAGTCGACTTATGTTTTACGTTGCTCGATAGCAAAACCCATTCAATGCAAGATTTGGAGAACAGAATTAGTAATTTTGAAGGTTTCAAGAGCAGAAATGGATGGATGAGCTAGCAGAGGAAATGCGAACTGCTCTACATTCTCAAAGACTGCTTTATCGACTGCATTTAACGTACTCATTGAAGTTTACGTATTGATAGAATGTAAGCCTAAGACCCCTACTACAAAACAGCTGGAGAAACCATAGCATTTATTCCAGTCTTTTCGCTACAACATGCTGCCGATACTGGAATTTGTTTTTATCGTCTAGCATGTTTCCATCAGGTTCTTCAAAGAGGCGGATTTAGACTGGTGCAAGTTGACGAATATGTAGATTTGGACTCAGATTCAGAGGTACTAAGTTGAAAATACAGTTGTCTGTTTCACACAAAAGTTATACGGTTAAAGGCTGGTTTCCATATAGTCGTAAGGTGCCGTAAGTTGCCGGCGACTTCTTTCTGTCATCTGCCATAAGCCATGCTCCCGGCATTACGGCTAAATGGATATGCTCTGCCGTAGAGTTGCCTGCAGTACTGTTAACAATGTCGGTTGCTAAGTGAAAAGAGCGCTAAAGTTTAACATGGCTGCTGCATTGAATCGGCAATTATTGCTGCAATATGAGTATCTGCTCTTACTTGCCTACACGAGACATAGAAGTAGGGAAAATAAAGTTAAAAGAAAGCACATGTTTTGGGTCAGGGACATTTTCCTGAAAAGGAGCTAGTACGGCCAGTATGGAAACTTATTTGCAGAAGTTTTTCTTTGAGGAACTTTATAGTCTTTGCATGTTTCGTCATACATACATCGATACTTTCTAGTGTAATTCATAAGTCTCTCGTTGTCAATGTCTGCACAGAACTCTGAATTCTCATTGTGCACTGACGCCATTTGTCGTTGGACTACTGCTCTAAACCAGAGCACAAAACTTATATTTTAGGCAGAGCGTTTCCACTTGGAATTATCTGCCTGCGGTACCGGAAGACTGCCGTAACGACCGGGAGAAAGTTGAACATTTTGAATCAAGTGATCCCAGGCAGTTGCAGGTAAACAACAACTTGTGCTTCCATGTAAATTTTTCACGTGCCGGCGATCAACTGCAGGCAGTCGCAAGCTCTCTTATGATTATATGGAAACCAGACTGAAGTATTCGGGCCAAAGATTCACGTCTGGAAGAATGGGAACTGCAACAGCAACCTGGAAATCGAGGTAACGTGGAAATTTAGGATGCTTTCGATGGTATACGGACATAAATTCTCGCCGGCGTTCATTGCAAGCTGAAACATGACACGCTACATAATCTTCTTTTCCCATATAAAGGCCTGCTTAAACCATCCAACATTTCACCCAACATTTCAGCTAACAAATTTTGCAAATGTTGGGATAGGTGTTCAAATGACCAACAAGTCATCCAACATTTCTTCCAACATTTCTATGGAGGTTATGATTTGAATACGCTGTGAAGGAGCTGTGCGTTTGAGACTGGGAATCACGATCAAAATGCAGATAGCGCGCGATATTTTTAAGGGAGAACGTATGCACAATGCCAACTATGTTTGCTTAGGTTTCGACCCAACATGTCATCCAAACTACCCAACATTTCATCCAACATTTGAAAAGAATGGAATTGTTGGCTACTGTCCCCCAACTAGAATCAAACTTCACCCAACATCGGAAAAGGTAATGTTGGGTGACCCAGCTTGGTGTTCAAACATTCCAACATTTCATCCAACATCCATGTTGGGTAAATATTGGGTAAAATGTTGGATCGTGTAAGCAGACCACAAGTGTAGCAATGAATGATAAATGTTGTGAAGCTCAAAAAATATATGTTCACCTTAAGAAAAATATGAAAAGCAGAGGTACACTAAAGCCTTTTGAGTGAGGGAGGTGTAACAGAAGAAATTTATCGATACGCTACTAAATCTGTCAGAATTACAAACAACCGATGATCAGAACCTCAGTACATACCGATTAGTCAAAGATTTACTGACATACCAAATAATTACCGATGGCTTCCGCATAAATTGGGACATGCCCTTTATCAAAGCATGTCAATATCACTTTCTGCATCATAGTACTCGTTCATGATATGAGAACTTTTATAGCCTTTGCAAGCCTCAGGCTCAAAAATTTGAAAAGCATACACAAAGTTAATCCAGTGCCTCTGTTTCTTACTTCAATAAAGCAGCACAAGCCAAAAAAGACGAATCATTTTGAAACAAAGGATTTGCTCATTCTCTGTTCCATTCGTGACTAAGTTTAAAACACATGCCTTCAAAGATTTAATAATTACCTCACTGCTCAACTTATTCTACGTGATGGAGGCTTCTGGTTCCCACCTTTCCAAGCAGTTTTCACCTATACATTTTGCTATGGAAGAATTTGTACATAGATAACATAAAACTCCATTTTAGATGATATCATTTCGTGATTGGTTGGTCTTAAAAAGCGGCGTTTATTATAGATACAAATGCTTTGCCAAAAGTGTGGCGTTTTTAGAAGGCGGTGTCTATCAGAAGGTGTCGCTAATTAGAGGAAATAAGGTAATTACTTGTGTGAAATTGTTAGTTGAGCCATATAACACTCAGATGTGCTCTGTCGTTCTTTGATAATCCACCTAACGACCATTGCATTTTGCTCGGTTGCAATTGATCTAAAAGTGATTCAAAAGTACGTACTAGTACTTTTCAAAGTTCGTTGAGATGAGGTAATACATTTTACTTGGTGACTTTTATTTTGCAAATTATTTGTAATCACATCAACATATTAATAATTTTAACGTGCTAGAGTACTTTGTAGTACAAACAAAGGCTTCCCGAAAGCAATGAATTAAATAACTCCTATCTACAACAACAGCTATCTATATTTTACATTAAGCTAATTGAATGACAGATAAAATTCACTTCAAACACTCAAAATTTTTGCTTTGTCGCACATTAGGTAGGAACAGCTTCAAAGAGCTTTTGAAATCGATTATTCAACGCCTGCAATTACGAGAGCACAGTTGTTGGTAAGCTGCTATGTTCTATTCTCTCGACCTTTTGTCCTCCTTCATAATTAACTCAAAATGCTTAGATTTTCAGGGCTCTTCTCCATTCTCTTGTTTTCAAGTCAAAGTAGTCTGCTGTGTGCAGCCTTCTGTAGTAAAGCAAGCTTAAAGAATTTGGCTCTTCATTTGTCTGACTTCTGCTAAGGTTGGTTTGATTAATGAATGTAGCAATATTTCAAATTAAATCTAATCGTAGTTGAATGACAATGGATGTATCTATCATAGATCCTCGCATACCCTATGCAATTCAGTATCTTCTAAATCTTGGTTACGCTTTGTATAAACGCTCCATCAACAAAGCGTTTTAGCTTGCCTTAATTGCCCTAACATTGGAGTCGTGCTTATTTTCTTTCAACTTTTAAGTAGCGCGACTTAAATTTGCGCACCTAATAATTATGTACTAATCCGCTAGCGTAAAATCTCAGGAATAAAAACCAATCAAGGGTTGTGGGAAGCTATTAAACATGAAGGTAAGCTGCATTCTTCAGCAATTACTGTTGATTATCAAAGATTCAATTCAATCAAGTTGAATGCATGAACAAAATTAAAGTCTGCAAGTCATCGCTTGTATGTGGAGAAGAAAGATTGACAGGGATCAACATACAAACTTTAATAAAGAAGGGCCATAGATTCTCTTTTTGAAAATCTAATTTGTAAATGGATCTTCTTTGCAGATATTTTCTTTAATAGCTTTGATTGTAAAATACCAACACCCTCCATATTTCATGATATCATCCTAGGGGTACGAATGTTATCCTACCAGAGTCATTAATTTTGCGAGTAGAGTAGGCGTACGTTAAATCATCAGGTACACCCTCTGGAATCATTCATTTGTAAGTTTGAGCGGTGGCGTAACCGACGTAGGTTGGGGTTAGGAGAGCTCCTAAGGGCTCCCGAGCTCTTGAGGCACAAAGGGGGCCCCAAATTTGGTTAATTCCCAAGGGCCCTAAGTATCTCTGTTACGTCACTGAGTTTGGGTCTGCAGTTGTTGTGTATACCATATTTGAACTTTATTACGCAAAAACAACTTGTATGATCGGTAGACCGTCAAGTCAAGTACTTGAAAAAGTTTATCTTGTCATCGTGAGAAGAGTAAAAAAGAATTTATACCAGATGGAAGTCAAATAGTTATTCACCGCAGTTCCAGCGGATTTCACATATGCCAAAAATCTGGTTGCCAAAGCTTGACCAAAAACCTGAACATTAATCGTGAGAAAATAAACTTATTTGATCCCATACATGGGACGTTACTGCGAAACAAAATTGACAATTGCAGATTTTACTCTCGTCGGCTACCTTTCTTGAGAATTAACCAATTTTTTAGATATTTCTTAGTACACAACGGTTAGTGTGATACGACGGTAGGATCACCAAAGTTTAGTACCAGCCCATTGCCTCGCGGTGGCTTAGAAAGCCCATCAAGCTCCATATTAGAAAACAACAGTCTAGCTTGGAGATTTTCTAAAAGGTGAAAATTGTTTTGCATGATAAATATCTAGAACCAGAAAACATTCTGTTAGATGTGAAGACGGAAAAAGCAGAGAAAGCTGAATATATTCTATATATATATATCACTTCCTTATATTTCATGATGAATTTTACTAGACAAAATTAAATTATAATTGTGAAATGTAAAAATTTTCTGTAAATACCCTCTCTGGATTTCTAGTGCTTGAATTTCAGATGTAAGTCTAATTATTTGGAATCAGAGCTGTTCCAGAGTGATATTTCTTTCTCAGTTTTAATCTCGCGCACCTAGACTCTGCACCAATTCAAATTCTATGCAAAGTTTAATAAGAGAAAGGTAATTTTTAAATGTCCTATCAACTACTCTATCTTCATCGGTAAAATCTTATTTTCGTCTGTAACTTTGAAAGAAGATGCTACTGGAACTGTGGGTGTAGGAAGCCGTTCAAGCAAGGGTGCTGAAGATAGAGTATCAGCAACTCTATCTTCTATCAGTAAAATCTTATCTGGCTGTAAATTTGAAAGAAAACTCTACGTTCCTGAGCATTTATTGTAGCTGCAACTGTGAATGTAGGAAGCCGTTAAATTTAGGCTTTTACTCGAAAGGCGAACAAGAGTCGAGAAGCAGCCAAAAAAATTTGTTGTTATTCATCCAGATGCAGTTGTCCAACTGTCACTACCTCTCCTATGACCATGGTTGCAGCTATGTAATAATAATATTAACAAAATTTGTCTCAATCGACACGCAAATGGTACCAAATACCAAAGCAAAATATATTAGAGCATAAATACAGATTTATTATCAATGACAGACTGCATTATCATAATGGATACGTTTTTTGTAGTGTCGCACGTTGTGCCCAGAGGCAGGAAAAATTGAAAATGGCATATTTCTGCACCTGCAAATATCCATTACTGCCAAATCAACGAAAAGCTGAGCTGCATTAAACTTTTTGAATTTTTACAGTATCTTTTATAAATATTGCATGAAGGTAGGCCTACATAATTTTGAATTCAAACGAGCCCTCATTCTCTATCGAAGGGTGCTGTTTAGTGGTACAATGGATTTTTCGAAAATTTCTGCATTCTGGGCACACTGTGTGCCCATCTTGGAATAATGCAGTTATTGGCTTTGAAATTCCGGGATCTTTCCTTGCAATGAAGTTTGCTACACCTTCCCTTGAATCAAATATATAGTCTCTGCTTATTATTTCAAGCGAATATCTAGGTCTTGCTCCATTTTCATTTCATTTCATTTCGTTTAAGGAGCACGACCCATCCGCAAATACTGGTTTCCACGGTCTTAAAATTCAGCTGTCGCTAACGGGCCAAATTACTGGTGGGGCGATTTTTCTTTAGTGGTGGGAGAGCAACAGGGCCTATGGGACAAATGCATGACCAGTGCACATGTTAAAATATGCCATTGTTGACCACCTAGCAATAAGTAGGTGTCTTTTGGCAGTACAATGTAAGTAACCGGCGTGAGGAAAGGAACTGGCCACCCTACCTTACATACTGATGGCCCATGGTAAGAATCCCCCTATCAGGCACTCCTCCGCATGCGAAGGTAATAAGACTCTGCTTTAACCCTTAATAAAACTGCGAGTCAATACTCACATTTGGCAATAGATTTATCAGTTTGAGATTCAACAATTTTATTGATCGCTTTTAATTACTTGCATCACTGTTTACATAGCATTGTTGAAGGTGAAATCTTAAAACACTGTTAAAGCAGCAAAGCTTTTATCTCTGAGATTGAATATTCCTTTTGCATGATTTGCTGAACAACGCATGTAAGTTTATGTTGACTTTCAAAACAAAGTTTTGAGCTTGCCTACGCCTTCATCCAATTCTTTGATGTTAGTATAAATCTAATTTGAAAGATGAGAATTTGTTGTTTGGCCTATCTGGTCAAATGACTTTTTCCACTGATTCTTATATATTATGAACAATAATACAATTCATGCAAATAACTAATAGAAGTTCTTATCTTCTATTATTATAAATAGTGCTTTATGTGACTTTTAGTTACTCTTCAACGCATCAAGCTCCAACTACTGCTAACCTTTTAAGAATTACACGTATGAACTATGGAAGCCACAATTATATTATGAATCGGTCAAAGTCAGAAGGTGTTGATAGTCACTAAGCATGCTATTAAGCGAAGACGGAAGAATATACAGCGGCAGAAATTCTGCAATTAAAGTGAAAAATTGGCATTGCAGGTAGACGCAGATTTAAAGTGTCACTTTTTCCCTGGTGTAGTTTTATATCTGTTGGTTTCATTTTGTTAGGGGACAATTCATGCGTATTCAGCATCTTGAAAAGGCGCTCTCAAGCAAAGTGAGATTCAGAATGGGATGCAGAAAAGACACAAAATATGCTGTTTTGATGGTACTCCTCTTGATTCTCAAGTGAGTATTTGCACATATATGCTTATGCCAGCACGGGTGGTAATGTCTGGCCTAGAATTGATTATTAAGGATGGAGCTCCTGGCTATGTCAAAAAGCCTTTGTGCTTGTAACCGAAAATTTAAAAATTCCATCTTGAATTACGCTCCAATAAAGAGTTGCCATTTATCAAGGGAATCTTAGAACAGAGAGTCACGGCAACAAATTCTTGGAGCTTTATTCATTAACCAATCAAAGCAACCAAAGCATCATGACTATTATCTTGGAAACAGAAATGTCGATGCTATCTCTTTGTGTAGCAGGGTTCATGACGTATCAATCCTAATCCCAATGAAAAACGTATAATGTAAATCGTACTCCAGATAACTGAGCAGCGACATCGTTACTGTCTTTCAATGTCAATTGGAATAAGGAAATATAATAAATTGAACTATTGATTCAAATGAAGTTTTCTCAATATAATAATATACAATTATTTGAATCCCTTACCCATTATTTGCGAAAAAGTTCGATTGTTCCTATAATATCATACCTCAATTATTGCAGCGCGCTCGCCCAGGCTTTGTCGTTTCATAGCTATCATAGATAAATGAAAATATAGACTGCACAAGCACTTTCTTTTAGAAACTAACCATTGTTTACGACTTTGTTTACTTACTTACTTACTTACTTACTACTTTGCAATGTCACTTTTCAATATCAAAATGATGATAGGAATTAAAGACAAATTTTCAAATTTTACAGGTAGAAAAAACTCTCATACATATCAATGACAAAAGAACTGAGTTGATCCATTTCTAAATAAACCAACTCTGGCAAGGTTTTTATTAATACTTCCGTATGAAGTATGAGTCCTACGTGAAGTCGTCTAGTTATGCGTAATCCATCATTAACTATTTACAAGTACAGAATAGTCTGTATAAGACATGACTTCACAACAATATGGCCTACAGATAGAACAAATTTATTTCTCTTTGCTCTCTTGTTAACTTGCTCTCTCTGATCCCATTTTCAATTGTGGCACTTCCTGAATATTTCAATTTACAAATTCATTGTACGTACTTTCCCATATTTCAAAAACTTCTTTGCGAGAAACTTTTACACAAAACTTGCTTCCCTAAAAATCTAACTTTGCATTGACTAGTTCAACATATCAAATTAAGCGGCATATCAATATTGCTAACGTTGATCTAAAATCAACACTTAGTTACCACATCAGTGGCGGCTCGTGGTATTTTTCGTTGGTGGGGGGCAAGTCTTACAAAAACTGGGTTTGGTCGAAAATATCTTTGGAAGCCACACCCACAAAGTGACATTGGATAGCTTTACTTCCAGATAGTAAAAATACACGTTCTTTTTCAAATAAGAAATAAAGTATCTGGCTTCAGCCTGGAAGCTTTTTATTATTTTGTCAAATACAGCCTGAAATGTTTCTTAAATATTAAGACTTCTAATGATAATAACAACCCATATTAGGCAATTATGATTCAAGAAAAAGGGTGCTCTGGATTTTTTGAGGCATGTAATAGATGTTAATTTCATTTTCTTTCTAGTTTTATAAAACATTTACTTGCAAAAACAGTTCTTTAAAGTTGTTCTGTGAAACGCAGCCTGCCTGTTTCTTAACTTTTGCCTAATTTCACCCTTATGTTTCTTATGGACAAGTTTCACATAAAAAATGAATGTAATCAAAAAAAAGATTATTGTTACTTTTGTGAAATAAGAGACTTCATTGCTTAAATCTGTTTCCAGAATCACAACTATCAAAAGCTATTATTTTCTCTTCTGCTGTTTAGAGAAATAATCAATTCAGGCAGATAATTTTTTGTCAAACTATTTTTGTAATTGAAATTATTCCCTCCATGGACATTGAATAATATGAATTGTCTAGAATCATGTATTTTTTTCCAAAAAATTGAAAGAGAATCTAGGTGCTGTAAGCAGAAACTTTTAAATATAATATACTGGTTTGCAGTTTTAAAAAATGCATAGAGGCTCTTGAGCTACTTAAAAGAAATGTAGCTCTTCTCTTCTTGAGCTGAGCAAATATATCTATCACATTTTGGCTTAGGTCAATTGAATCTCTAATAAGGTTCTTTTCTATTGAAAGCATGACCAAAGCATTGAGTCTAATTTTCTTTCAATTTTAGGGGTCATTGATCCAGTAAATGAAGGAATTACCCCTGATATCTCTGAGTTGGGAAAAGCATAAATTACATTTTGGTTGAGACCTATCTAAAGCAATTTTGGCTAAAATGTTTTCAGACATAGTATTTCCCAATTTAACTTTTTACTCTCAAAGGGCTAAAAAAGTATTTCAATGGAATTGTGATGATAACCTTTAGCAACAGTCCAGTCTCAGATAAATTACAAGTTAGGCTGGGTTTTACAAGCTGGGGGTAATGGAACTGTTTTATGCCATAGAGGGATTTGAATGTAGACAGCATCAAGGAAAGGAATTTATTTCACAGTATTTTCTACAGTTTGGCTGGGATGCACACTTGAAAACTTAAAAAGAATCACTCTCAAAAGTTGGTTTAACTAAGATATCCAGTGAATTCTACCCTGAGAAATACTTTGATAATACACCATGAAAAACTTCAATATCACATATTTTTCCTCTCAAATATTTCAAACATAAATAATGGTACCCAAATGGCTAACCGACTTGATGGATATAGATTTTGCATCATCCAGTGGCATGCTGCAGACTAACTGAAGCCATTCAGAAGCCTTCCAGAATAAATGTTCCTGAACAATAAAATATTCTGCAAATGATGTGATAAATGAATTGTTTCAACGGCAATTAGTCCCAAACAAAATGTGAGCTATAAAATCAAACGATGCACATAAAGTACAAACTTCACAGTAAATTACTGAGTACAGCGACCTGAAAAGTACCGTAGAACTTGATTGTCTCAATACAAGATCCTTTTGTAAGACTCGGGCTATTAGGGCCTAGATGCTTCTACTCCAATACTCATTTTAATGACACAGGCGAAGAACTGGGGACAAGTAGCAAGGCTTCACGTGCCGCCCCTTATTTCGACTGATTGCTACACCACGCGCAACGCCCCCAAACCTGGGTGGTAAAAGGATAGCCCCTCGGCCCAAACATGGAGACCTTTAAAATCACATCTTTCAACGCTGAAGGAATTACACGTACCAAATGCGACATCCTCTCAAACCTACAAGTCGACATCCTATGTCTCCAAGAGACTCACAAGGACATGATACCCCCAAAGATACGAGGCATGCACCTGCTTGTTCACCACAAACACCCAAAGCATGGAAGTGCCATATACGCCCGAGACAAATCTATCATCACAGCATCTCTGGACTTGTCTTTCGAGGAGATGGAGATACTAAGAGTTGAAACATCACAAATGACCATCACGTCAGTTTACAAGCCTCCCACAAAACCATTTGCATGGCCTCAAATTGTAAACCCTGATAACAGATCCATGATCACAATTGGCGACTTTAACAGCCACAGCACTTTATGGGGATACGACCAAAATGACAGCAATGGAGACATCTTGGAAAACTGGGCAGCCTCCAATGACTATACTATCTTTCATAGCCCCAAAGACAAACCCACGTTCATGAGTGCACGTTGGAAAAAAGGCTACAATCCTGATTTAGCATTTGCGTCATCTCGATACTTTAGCAGCTTTGAAAGGACCGTAGAAGATCCAATCCCAAAATCTCAACACAGACCTGTCACTCTGAGTACCAAACCAGCAGTAAAAGCCATGGAATCCAATCAAATTCCCCGTTTTAACTTCAGAAAGGCCAAGTGGGAAAACTTCACCAAAGACCTAGATAATAAGATCGCATCCATTGAAGCAGACCCAAAAAACTATGAGGTCTTCCAGAAGCTAGTATGGGAAGTAGTAAAGAAAAACATTCCAAGAGGTTGCAGAAAATCATACATTCCATGTCTAAACGACGAGAGCAAAGAGATTTACGAGATGTACATTGACGCATACAACAAAGAACCATTCAGCGACGAAGCCATTCAACTAGGAGAAAATCTCATCTTACTACTAGCGAGTGAAAGGTCAGAATGATGGAAAGAATTGATTACCTCCACTGATATGACTCATAACAGTAAAAAGGCTTGGAAAATCATAAAGAAGCTAAACTCTGAAAAATGCACTCAGGCCAGAGTAGCTGCAGTCACCCCAAACCAAGTGGCAAACCAATTATTACAGAATGGAAAACCACCCAACAAAGAAAAGGGACACCAAAAGAGACTGAAGACCAAAATGGACCAAGCCATTGTTGAATGTGATGACCAGTTCGAAGAATTCTCACCCTCAGAACTGAGAAGTGCTCTCACCTTTATGAAACCGGAAAGGCATGCGGCCTTGACGGAATTACAACAGAGATGATCCAACACTTTGGACCGACAAGCATGTCTTGGATCTTAAATCTTTTCAACAAGTGTGCAAATACAAATATATTACCAAAAGGATGGAGAAAAGCTAGAGTTGTGGCGCTGCTAAAACCTGGCAAAGACCCAGCAACAAGTAAAAGCTACCGGGCCATCTCACTGCTTTGCATCTTATACAAGCTGTATGAACGTATGATCGTGGCCCGCATTTCACCCATAGCGGAAGAACAACTCACTCCAGACGAGGCTGGATTCCGACCAGGACGTTAAACATGTGGCCAGCTTCTGAACCTTACTCAATATATAGAATACGGGTACGAAGGGAAACAGATCACAGGAACCGTCTTTGTTGACCTAACGGCAGCTTATGATACTGTGAACCACAAAACTCTACTCCTAAAAGTGGCACAAATGATAAGGAATAAGAAGATTGTCTCTATCATACAGTCCCTGTTGGAAAATAGACGATTCTTCGTTGAACTGGACGGACGAAAGAGCAGATGGCGGAACCAGAAGAATGGCCTACCACAAGGGTCAGTGCTTGCCCCTACTCTTTTTAATAT
>WIPJ01067516.1:127917-146255 GCA_018155075.1 Cassiopea andromeda | reverse complement strand
TATATATATATACTAATGACCAACCGGAATTCGACCACATCTGCCGATTCATCTATGCAGATGACCTCTGTCTTGCAACGCAGTCAACATCGTTCACTACTATCGAAACGAGACTGACAGAGGCACTTAAAGGCCTAACTAACTATTACGCTAACAACTTTCTGAATGCCAACCCAGGTAAAACACAGGTGTGCGCCTTTCATCTGAACAACCACACTGCAGACAAACAACTCGATATCACCTGGAATGGCCAAGTCCTCGAAAATGACCGTTTCCGAAAATACCTGGGAGTGACCCTCGACCGAACCCTGTCATTTGCAAAGCACGCACAAAATGTGAAGGCTAAAGTTGCTGCTAGAAATAACATCCTTGGAAAGCTGGCGAACTCCACTTGGGGAGCAGATCCTAAAACATTGCGGATGACAGCTCTGGCTCTCAGCTACTCAACAGCCGAATATGCTTCACCTGTATGGACTAGGTCATGCCATGCAAAAAAGATCGACCCTGAATTAAACAATGCGTGCCGAATAGTAACTGGAAAGCTGAGACCTACACCACTGCCACTCCTATATAGAACAGCCGGGATCGCCCCACCTCAAACCCGGAGGGAGATAGGAAACGACAAACGACACCCGATGTTCGAACACAAATACCGCCAGAGCAGACTTAAATCCAGGAAAAGCTTCAGGACTGTGGAAAGTCTGGACCCTAATTTATCGGCATTCTGGCGTCTTAAAGCTTGGAACGAACTGGAAACCTACCCAAATGAGGCAATCCAGCCGCCAATTGAAGAATTACCGACTGGTACAGATCTTCAAAGAAAAGACTGGGTGTCGCTCAACAGAGCAAAAGCCAAAGTAGGAAGGACGGCCAGTACCCTGCACAAGTGGAAACTCGCACTTTCCAGCGAATGCACGGGTGGCCACCCCAACCAAACAGTCAACCACATTCTCTCAGAATGCCTAGAGGGTCCCCACGGCACTGATCAAGATCTCCGAGAATGTAACGAGACAGCCCGAGTTTGGACAACCCATTGGCGCGATAAGATATGATGATGATGAGGCGAAGAACTCTAACTACCTTCAACAATTCAGATTGCAGTACTGACCAGTAAGTTCAATGATCAGCAAGTACTATTGAAGACAGCGAGTAGTTTGATCCAAATCTTTTACGCTAGTATGCTGGGAGAGAACATCCATTGTATGTTGTCTACATTTCAGAGCTGTTGTGGTCGTTGTTGTTATCTAGTTTGCACCGCAATGACATCATTTTTTAAATGCTTACGTACGAGGCTAAGTCAACAAAATGAGAAGTAACCGAATCTCGCGCCCCTGAATGCCAGGTGAAACATGCTAGGATATTACATTCTGCTTTTTTCTCACTGTTATAACTTAATCGCACAATTTTCTCTTTTCAATTATTTTTCCGTGGGGGGCATTGCCCATAATGCCGATTAGCACGAGCCACCACTGTACCACCTATTGCATGTATTCAAAGTACAGATGAGACGCAAGAAAATTTTAAGGAAAGAGCGATTTTTAAATTATTTGTTTAGAGCGAGAGCTACGCTGAAGAAAAATTTCAATGATTGTGGAAAGATAAGTCAACTTTTAATAATGAGTTGATTCTTTTTATCCTTTTTGAAAGAAGAACGTCAGCTGCTATTCAAATTGTTAAATGCCAGAGTACTACAAATGGCAACAATGCAAATTGTCTGTTAGAAAAGTTGCTGACTGGATATGATAAAAGACTTCGACCAAAATTTCCAGGTGAGTCAAATAAGTTGATTATGAAGTTATTCAATAGACTCCTGTGTTATCTATCATATAGAGAAAAGCTCTCTTTCCGATGCAAAGTGGGAGCTTTTCTTCACTGAAATTGGCCATACCGTAAGTATCGTTTTCTGTTTCGTGCAAAGTTTAGCATGACAATGATGCAAGAAAAAAGTACATCATTTTTGGCAAATATTTTTCATCTCTCTTGCATAATCCTTGGACCATGGAACTGATTGCAATCTGGTACGAGTTCAAATATCAGAAGGGACCAAACTGGAATTACTTCTCCAAGAGATTTCTTGGTTTTCGCCAAAAAGTGATCAGATTAGGACATTGGCTTTTGCTTCAACATCAGTAACTGACACAGTTGCTTGGCTTGACTTATTTAATTATTGTGCATGCCTCAGATATGATTTGGTAGATCTTTCAAGCATTATTTTGCATTGATCAGAGCTGTACTTTTTTGACAAATTATGTTACCAAACATCACTTTTCCTTGTGTTTTAGACATCTTTCTAAATCAGAATTGCTTGATATTTTTATGAGTGTATTCTTAGAAACTTTTATAAAAACAGATGACTTCTATCAGCAAAACTGAGAATTCAAAACAAGACCAGGCTGTTCATTAAGACCAGTTTAGCAAGACCAGTTTACCAGGTTTTTTATGAATAAACGCAAAGAAAGCCAATTGTGAATCATTTAAAGCCCGGACTTTTCAGGAACTTTTTTTGGGCTTGAGAAAAAACTGCAAAAAGCCCAGGCATCCGGAATCAGGCTAGCTCATGCGGGCAATCCTAGCCGTGTAAATAAGCAAATCGGAAAGTGTAAAGGAAAAGAAGCTGTCATATGCTAGGTTGTCACGTACTAGGCTCTATATATCTGACTGCAAAATAACTAAAGGACAGAATAACAACACATAAACTAAGATAGGATAATGAAAAATTTTGAAGACTTATAAATAAGCTAAAAATTGGTAAATGTGGTCTTAAATAGTTCTTTTAAGATGCCAATAGGGTAAAGATCACAGAATAGGTTAGGTTTTCTCAAAAATTTAGGAACCATGATATCATCTGTTGTATGCAGCATCCTGAGAGGACGCTTACTCACTTGACAATTCTTGATAATACTGTTAAGATATTCCTTGAAAAGACATGTATATCTCTATAAATATTCATCAGATTACTGTTAGTAATCACTGTTTCTATCAAATTATATACTCAATTTCCCACACATTACAGGCCCACCTCTACACTTGACAGCTGAAATCCTACTTTCAAATGTTTTTGGGGTCTCTGAAGTACAAAATGTAGGTATTTCAATTTTTCATGCTGCTTTTCTGATCAAAATCTGTTTCTGTTCCACAGGAATAATAATTTTGAGCTCTTTTGCTGTGAATTAGTTTAATATTCTTAAGTATCACGGTCCAATTTGCCTTATATCGTATCAACCTCTTCGCTTCTGTATTTTACTATATAATGCATGGCGAGAAAACTGATATAACAATATGTCATTCTGTGTCAGGAATTCGGGCTGGAAATCTACTTGCGTCAATTTTGGAATGACCCTCGACTGCGCTTTCTGAAGCATAACTTTTCAAAGCCCCTTTTCCTTAACACTGAAACAATAAGTGAATTATGGATACCAAGTACATATTTTGTAAGATCAAAGCACGCCTTCCGTCATCATATTACTACAGACAACATCTTGCTACGAATCAGCCCAAGTGGAGATATTTTTTACAGTCAAAGGTTGGTTGTAATAGTTTTCGAAAACAAAGAAGTTTAAACTGAGCTATTTTCGTAGAAAGAGAATTCGGTTCTCTGAAGCAGAATGGAGAATGAAGAGACTGCTTAATGAAATTTTTTAGCATAACCACTGAAAAATCCTCGTTTTCTCATCGCCATAGCTATGTAGGAGAAAGGTTGATTTAATTGAAGTCATGAATTGTGTCAAGCCATTTGCATTCAATTTCGACAGCTTCAGATGGTCGAAATCTTAAGAAAGTCTTAAGAAAATCACGAGGCTCAATTTTCAAAACTTAATGTCTTCAATGGCCAAAAAGTGATATTTCAACGTTATTGCGTTCAAAATGTTAAAGATGGAATTCAAATTCAAGTATACAATATTAATAACGAAAGCGTAAACTATTTTAGCCAGTTTATTTCAGTAAAGGTTAAGAAAAATTTAAGAAAATCTCAGGCTAATTTCGGGAAAAGTTAAAACAATTGAGGCACAGGCAAAATGACGGTTATCTTATGAAAAAAACGTGTATTTCTAACAATTAAGTAAAAATTTCTGTTTTATAGGTTATCTGTTGTGACGTCATGTATCATGGATCTGCGATATTTTCCACATGATTCTCAAGTTTGTCATCTCTTTATTGAAAGCTGTAGGTATATTGATTTTTGCTAACTATTTTCAGCCTTCTCCACTTGTATCCAAGTAACTTCCTTCATATTTTTGAAGTTTAGACTGAGCTAATATATCTTGGATGATAATGTAACCCATGAATTGCGACAGCTTTTGTTACTTTTAGTAATATAGTACCAAATGGGTTTTATCTGTTAGCCTTATAGCTGTAAATCGAAGTTAATTTCATTTTGATGCAAATACAAATTTTCTCTAAGTTAACTACCTCGTATCCAGGGCCGTGGCTAGCAATTTTCATTTAGGGTAGCGGTATCGGGTCCATTTCTGCAGTGGGGTAGCGTGACCTCTGCGACTGGGTATTCCATCATAAGTTTTATGGGTGTGGTTGGGTGTGGCTTCTTGAGCCTTGGTATCAATATGCTAAGACATTGAAAGTTTCTAGTAGTTGTGGAAGATAGTACTACTTACATTGTATTACATACAATGTAATACATTGTACTTACATTGTAGTATTACGTTGGTAGTCTTAGTGGAAAAAAGATGGAATATTTTACTATACTTACAAAATATTCGAAAGTAAGAAGTGAGATCATGGGACAGGAAGGGAAGGGCAAACAGGCATGTATGAACAATTACATGATGATGCTGAAATAGTCTAATATCCATGGATGAAACAATGCTGGGGGAATCCCGCACTTAGTACGATACATTAACAGTTATGCAACTAATAATAGGGCCCTGTTTTGTGACAGATAAAAAATCGCCCACATATTGTGATATTGTTGTGTTTCCACTGCGCTAACTGGGTTTGTAAATAGACTTGTAAAAGTATGAAAGAAGCGGAAAAACCATAGCAGGCCTTCTTTTACAATGCTACACGTTATATTTTCAGAAAACTACCCCAGTTAAATATCTCTTCAGCCATTTACCCATTTTCTCAAACAAGAATAGATTGAAAGCAAAGACAAACAATAGCTAACTTTCGATTTTTGGATCTTTAACACATCCAAGCAAATCTCGAGAATATGATGCTGTCGGTTGCCAGCAGTGTAATGTAAAGTACCAAAAAACATCTTTTGCCGCTCAAAACATGAAGCAATATATGTGAATTGAGCACTGGTTCGTGCCCATCGCAGCTTTTTTATCATGCCCAGCACCATTATAGGGCCCTAAACGAGACTGTTCTGCAATTTGCCGAAATCGAGGCTAGAACAATACTAGAAGCTGAAAATCCGCAGCTTATTTGTCAATTATGTTGGTTGCTCATCGACAAATCCATTCATAAAATTCTACACTCTGATTGGTTGGATTTAGGCGGAAGAGATTCAAGCATGACCTAACCACTGTCATCACAAAGCAGAGAGAACAAGCGGCGATATATTGCTCCTACACAGCATTCCTCTCAATAATGATAGTCTAACGTAGAAACTTCACACAATTATGACTAGCTGTAATGAATTTTAGGCTTCAAGGGAATAAGCCTTTTCAGAAAAGAATATTTTCTGATATCCCAGTGTATTCACTGAATACCTTGCATACCCTGACGGTACGCCACTGCTTTTCTGCCGAGTTACAAAATTTCTCGCCATGATGTTGCTATTTGAAGGGAACGTGTTTTCAAAAATCTTGCTTTTTAAACCATCTCTTTTTTCCTTTTTATAATTTTATAATTCAAAATAAATTATATTCCGTTTGAAGAAGATAGAGGCCTTCCCCTGCACATGTGAACATTGGCAAGAGAGCAAAACTGCTGGATGTACTTAGGAGAGGAAACTGGGGGTCTGGGGGCTTGCCCCCAGAAAAAGTTTCAGCACCACGCCCTCCATAGTGTCGGAATGCGCCTTGTGCAAATCAACGTCAAGTATGAGCTTTAGTAAATTTTCTGACCAAATTCAGTGTTATTCTCATGTAAGCTGATACTGTAAGCTTACATTGTCATGCAAGCTGCAAAAGCTCAAACTATTAGGAAATGAACCTGAAATTTTTTACATTTTCTGGGCCATTGTGGCCTGGCTATTTCTGGCAGGGATGGCCAACAACTTGTTAGACCCCCGTTCACAAAGAACTAAAACGTTGATTGGTACTTGCTTTCAAAGGTACAGTGGATACTATGATTGAAACAATGCAAAAGTGGAAGTACTCAAATAAATTAGCTTGGGTAAAAGCTAAGTCTCCTCTGAATGCGTGTAAAACTATTCATTGCGTAAGCTAAACGTTTGGGGCAATTTTGAAATAGAAAGAGGGAAAAACCAAACACGCGAGCGGAGTGGGCGAGAAACCTTTAAGTTCATGCCCTCTAGAACGTCAGAAAATGCCCTTCTGGAAAGTGGGAAAAACGCTGTGCTGATCATTGATCTCTTGTCAGAGAAGAAATGCTTGTTCTTATCGGAATCTTTTATGATTTGAGTGTTTCAATTTGACCTATGCTTCTTCATCATTAGGAAATTCGCCAAAAAAAGTTCTTCTATTGTCATCAGTTATGTCATTGCCAGGTCTTGGAATTCAACCCGAAATAAAAGAACGTTTGCCATATATGTTTTGCTAAGAACAAAATCGATTACGGAACCTTTCCTCTTCTGTGGCGCCACTCACATTGCTTCGCTGGGAAGCCATGGCACCTCTTCCTCTGCCAGGCCACCACTGCTACTGGCTGAATGTCACTGTCGTGGTCGGCATTTCGAACCATAATATACTTATTCGTTCAAACAATTGGTCGGCCCAGCGCAAACATAGCCCAAAGGTCGGTTTATTTGGCGACAGGGGACCAAGCTAGCCGAGTTTTCCACTACTTCATATAAATATATTCATATATTCAAGACACAAAACCCTTCAGCATAATTACAGAAAGAAAGAAAAAAACAAGCTACGAACTAAGCTATATATAACGAAAAGTAGCTATTAAAATTGAACAATAAAAACAACACCTATTTAGCGTGGAGCTGTTCTTCCAGGGCGTTGTGTTTAGTTATGTCTTGCTCTTCATATACAATTTTAGTTGCTTTTTGAAAGTATTTATTGTTGCCAACTCGCGTATGTCTCTAGGCGTATTATTCCATTCCTTAAGAGCTGAGTAACAAAAGCTTTATTTAGAGCGCTCAGTCCTATGTTTAGGGATTTGGAGATTTTGGCTATTTCTTGTATTGTAGGATGAGAAACTAGACCTTGGTTTATACTTTCCTAGGAAGCTATTTGGGCAAAGTTTGTGTATGATGTTATAGGTCATAACATTCCTATCAAAGCAAATTATGTTTTCTACATCCACCCCAGGACATGACCAAGTATCTTTAATTTTGGCGTTCTTGATTATTTTGAGAGCCCGTGTTTGTAGTCTCTGAAGGGCAGCCAGTTTCATTCTCGATAATCTACCCCAAACAACATCATCATAGCGTAATTGACTTTCAACTATTTCATAATAGACAGTGCAAAGTTGTGCTTGAGGTAGTATATTTTTCAATCTCTATAAGGCCCAAATTCCAGAGTTAATTTTGTCCATTGTAAGGTTGAATTGTGCTTCCAACGAAAAGATTTCATCAACTATCAATCCTAGGGACTTTGTTTGCGTTACTCTTTTTATGTTATGGTTATTAAGCACCAAGCTCTCAGGGAGGCTAGGGTGTTTGGCTTTGAGTGGATGTCCTATAATCATAAATTCGGTTTTATGAGGGTTCCGACTGAGTTTTTTAATTCTCATCCACTCAGAGCGACTTAGCATCTCCTGACTTGCATTATCTATCATTCTCTGTATGTCATCAGATGCAATTGTTACATTTATGTCATCTGCATAGATGCTAGTTCTTGAATATTGGAGGCTATTTTGAAAGTGATTAAGGTAAATTATAAATAGAAGGGGCCCCAACCAAGATCCCTGCGGTATACCGCATGTGACTGTCCTTTGTTTTGACTTGTTCCCATTCAAAGTACAAAACTGGGCTCTGTTTGATAGATAAGATTCAAACCAATCGCCTGTTCGGTCTACAATACCATAAGAGTTAAGCTTCTTTATAAGTATGTTATGATCTACAGTGTCGAAAGCCTTTCTTAAATCTAGAAATATGGCAAGGTTCATTCTGTTGTTATCCATATTTTCATGCCAGTGATCAGTGCTGCTTATTAGGGATGTTGTTGTGGAGTTCAGTTTACGAAAAGCAGCTTGAATGCTCGTCAGAATATTGTTGACCGTAAGAAACTCGGATAATTGGTCATGTACTAGTCGTTCTAACATCCTAGCGAATACTGATATAACTGAAGTAGGCCTATAATTATTTAGGTCTGACTTAGATCCTGACTTATGAATCGGGGTAACACGTGCTGTTTTCCTTACATCAGGAAAATCCCATTCGTTATTGAGGAGTTCAAAATGCAAATAATGGGGTAGGCAATGAATTTCACAGCATCTTTTGCCAGCTTTATGGTAACTTTATTTGGACCGCCAGATAGCATCTTTAGCCGCCAGATAGCATCTAAAACATATTCGTATTAATTGTATTCAAAATCATTTTATTATTGACAGAGACGACATACTTCAAGCAAACATTATCTGGCTTTGAGAATATTTTTTTAGCCAAGTTTGTTCCAACAGAAACAAGTTGATGATTTAATGCTTCAAGCATATCCCAATTCTTTGTCAGGACTTTCCCGCCTTCATTAATGTTGGAAAGCACCGCAGGTTGCATATCTTTGTTAAGGACTTTGTTAATAGTTTTCTACATCTTTTAAGGATCCCCTTTACTGTTTTCGACTATTTCTTTATACTGATCTTGAATAGCATTTCTTATTAGCTTAGTTATTCTATTTCTTTGCTTGGCATATGAGGACCACATGTCAGGAATACGAGTAGCTATTCTTTTGAGCCTTTCTCGTGTCTCCATTGCCTTCCTTATATTTGGAGTAAGCCAAGGAGCAAACTCTGTTTTAACCCTTCCTTTTTTAATCGGAGCATGTGCATTTAGGACAGAGCTAAATATTTCCTGAAGAGTGTTCGCCATACCCACTGTTTCTGCCAGCATCGAAAAAAAGAGAGCAACCATGACTTTTGTAGACACCATGCAAAGTGAAATCCCATGCAAATGTTTTAACGGAAGGTGAGACCAGCTACTTCGGGAGGACATTAGAAGCACTTGGAGAAGACAGATTATTTTTAAAGATAACTTGACTATTGGGGCAAGATCAAATATTATGGAAGTCCACAGCATTGTAAACTATGGTGTACCTACAATGGTACATGTAGATGTATTACTGTAGGTACAATTAAGTTTGCACCACTCAGAGTTTACATATACTGTATATAATTAATACTGTATATGCCAAATGAAGTTGATTTGATTAACAAATATACAAATTAATCAAAGCGCACATAATCTGCTGTACTTAAAAGAAAGACACTTCCAACTAATTTCTCATTTTTCAGAAAGTTCCTCATCAGACTTTGAATGCCTTTCTGATTTACATTTAAGAAGTCATGCAACGCAGATTTGGAACTAAAGTTTGTAGTTTCTAATCCATTAAAGGTGATTCGATGCGTTGAATTCATTGTTCCCTGATTTCTATATCTTTTCACAGAAAAGGATCAAAAGGCCAAAATCTTAAGGAAATTGTAGGAAAATTACAATGTTCAAGTTCCAAACTTGAGCTTCCATTGTTGTCAACAATTGATTTTACCTCATTCGTAATTTCAAAACTTTAAACGTAAAATTTTTAATTCGAGTTTGAAATAGTTACAAAAACACATTACTCTGTTTTAGCTGTCTACTCCAAAAAATTTACAAAATATCAAGAAAATCTCCGCTTCAATTTCATGAAAATTTAAGAAAATTGAGGTTCAAGCCAGGGACGATGGAACGATAGTGAAGCAAGGAGGACAACAGTGGCAAAAAAGGCATAGACTAGGATAGGGACCTTTTTGAGAAATTTCTGTTCCATCCTTTAGCAGGGGCTATATTTCTCATAATCATGCAAATAGCCTCTTCTTCCAACCATAAAAATTGCTTAGTCATATAGCCTGTTTGACCTCCTTTCCACCCTATCATTGTCTAAAAAGAGTTCTACTGCATTTCAAAAAGTGCACTTCCCCCCTGCTCTCCCAAATGAAAGACAGGGTTGGCACTTGCTCCCTTCTGCCCCCTCTCCTGCATCCCTGGTGAAAGGAAGCAAGTGGCTTTTATATGAAAAGCGTATTTTTGTAAAACGGTAGATTTTTCATTCTGTTGCCATGTTGTGAAGATATTCAACAAACCAGAGCTAGAGCAAACCAGAGTATAGATTACACCTGAATTATTGATTTCAACATCAAGTAGCTGTTTAAGCTTCATCAATTACTAACAAACATCAATAGCAAATTCCTCTATAATTTCTGAGCTTATCATTTACTCTACCCATTGGCGTTCCGAAAGACTTTTGAGTGAAGGGGGCGGGGGTGCAGCAAGAGAAATTTACCGACAGGCTAAATGTCCCAGAATTACCGACAAATGATGATCAATTACCAACAAGCGATGATTACAAAGCAAGCTTTTACCGAAAAGCTATAGAATTACCGACAGTTTCGGCAAAATTGATGGTGTGACACACCTACACACCCTACGTCAGCACGTCCCTGATTCTACCACAACTCTACTTGCCAAACTAATAATAGCCTTATCTAATTCTTGTAGATATAGTATGGCCTTATCTACTTCTTCAATGTACTCTTTAATGGAGAAAATTGATAGCACATTGTCTTGCCTTTAAGTGAAAAGGCATAGGACCCTTGCACACGAACATCTCTCCGACTAATGCAATTAGGTGTAATTAGAGAACATGTGAATTCCAGAGGGTCCACCTAACATTCCTCTTAACACTTACCAATGATTTTGATTCCTGATGACGAACTTGTTAATTAATTTATGCAGGATGCAAAATTAGAGCCTTTTCATTCGTAATTGACATAGAAAATGGCAATATGTATTTCACGAACATATACTTCTATCGATTTGGTAAACTTAAAACGAATGTTAACCGGACTTCAAAATGAAGATGTAAGTGAAGAAGGCCTAGACATGGTCGAGAAATCTAGAATCTTTTAACAGCCACAGTCTATCAGCCACATATTCAAAGAGTTAAACTCAATAGAGTCTTCAAATTTTTGTTTATTTGAGTATTTTTAGTAAGCATCCACCAGAAAGTGAAAAGTAGAACTATTGCGTTCTTAGTAGCATTCCCTGCATTCTTCGTAATAGTTTGTCACATAAATAGCACATATCCATCTACCCATCCTCCGACCGTGACGTACTTTTTGAATGACCCCTATACACACCAGGAACAAGACCGTTCAGGCCTGCCCATAAGTTTACACCATTTTTTTGTAGAATTAGGCCTGTGTCATACTTCATATTTAAATATTCTGCAGAAACTTGCTTGAAAAAGTCTAAGTGTTACGGCCAAAAAGCAGTGTATAAAGCGAGATCGAAGTTAACAATGAAATACGACTACTGCAACTGCTGGTTTTTCATAGAGAGGTAGAAATGCTATAGCTAGAAATTGTGGCCGATGAAATGGAAACTCAGTAATCCAGGATAGCGAGTACCGTAAGTAGTGATGACAAGAGGATAAAGTAGTAAGTAGTTTAAGGGATGCTAGAGCGTTGCCTTTGGGTGCTTTTCATCCTTACGTGCTAGTAAGTCAAGTAAAGTGGTCAAAAAATACCATGCAATCGAGCAAAAATGTGATAACTAGCTCAATCCTTAGCAGAATGCACTAAGGCTGCTCGTATACAAGGGCCTACAAATTCACGAAGATTTCTGCCGTTGGAAAAATTAATTCATTAATAGCATCTGTTCTTTCTTCCCCTTTTCCACTGGAACGTGAAATATCTCTAGCAAGAGTGTTAATTGTTCTATAGCTACATATCTAGCAGCCATAATTCCCAAAGCAATTTCACTTTGGACTAGTATCATTGGCACAATAAGCATGTAATCATTTGCCTCTTCTCTTTTCCAGATGCTCTCTTTTTACTTTTAGAGTCATTGTAAGCACAAGCCAGAAATCATCAATATCTTTTTCTTTGGACAAAACATCATCTTTCTTTTCAATTTTTAAACCTTTTTCTTTAATACATACTACCTGCATGATGATGACTTAACTTTGCTTAATCTAACTACTGAAGCCGCTCCGTGTCAGACCTTGATTCTAAGTTGCTTTAACAAATTCAATTGATATATTACCTTAGCCTTTTCTCTAAATTTTCTCTGAACTGGGCTGATAGACACTACCAAGTAAATGCAGTAACTACAGAAGTAGAAATTGCTAACTTTTTGAGTTTGACTGAAGTCACTTTGAGGAGTTGTTGATGAGGGCAATCGAAGGAATTGGAAACTAATGACTTGGAAAAGAATGCTGAAGAATGTAAATAAAGAAAGAGAAATGGCAAATCTAGGCTATATAAGTAGAAAAGACGGAATAAAAAAAACTTGCACCCTGCAGGAAAGTTGAAAGAGAAGAAAATAGAGACAGACTACGACAATAATACATGATGGATAGCCTAAACATTTTTTGCAACAGTGCAAGAAATTGCAAACACCGAAATTATCCATCTGACTGATAATAGAGAGCTGGAGAACCTTGATCGTTGATGCTTGTACCAGGTCCAAAACTTTCAAGCATCGGAAGACGAAAAAGAACAATCATCTACATAGCACCAATTACAGAAAGATTCATCTTCATTAATTGATTTCGCTTGAATAGTTTTAGATGACTGTAGTAAATAGTATTCTTTAATTAAGAAGCCAATTACTGGTTTCGTCATTATTACTTATTAACTTAATAGATGTTTGCTTTTCATACAGATGCTTATCAAGAAACTGACATAATTTATTCATGGGGATCTACCATGAAAAGTGATTTGAAGAATTTGCAAGATAGTGGATTTGACATCCCATCTTTTACATTAGTTGGAGTTGAACTGAACGAAGGAAGGAGCCAGTACTCTATAGGTAATGTTCCTCTTGCTCAAAACCTTTACCAAAGTTAAAGCAGAAAAATGAATAATAAGAGCCAACAGCTTTCAATTGAATTTGTCACCATTGCTGTTCTATAATAGCATGAATGGATTCCCGTGCCGAGGGGGAGGCTGAGGACTGCAGCCACCAATATTTTGCTAGTGTATTATTTTATACAATAGATAGCCTATCATAACTGAGATAGGACGCATGCTGATATTCAACAAGGAGGTTTTCTTGCAATCTAAGGGCGTAGTCACACAAATTTATTAGGATCTCCACCTCTGACCCAATTTCCACGAAGTTAAAATATATGCTATGGCGTACCTGACCTTGAAATTGCATAAAATGTAGTCTCTACTGCTGGCAGATCTTAATTTTTTATTCAAATGAAATCCTTACACAAGCAAATTACTTATAACACTTTTTAAAAAATACTTGACTACATTAAAACGAAGATACTTCAGGGAGCGAAACCCTGACTACCCGGGGAAACCCCAATTCATTATATTGCTAAATAACACAAGAATCTAATACATGAAAAATTAACCGCACCCTTTTCCTTTTGGGATTATTGGCAAGTGCTTTCCATGATACATGCATTTTGTGCTTTAAGTATGAATTATGAGCCATTTACTTTGTGAATTTAAGTATGAAAACTCGTATGAATTGAAACATTGTAGAATACGCAACTAATTGTTCACATCAAATTACTCAAGTCATATTTTGTTCTCCATACTTATAGCACACTTCAAAAAATGATTTTTGATTAAAGCAGTTCCATCTCTTTTTGCAAAAGAATTGATAGGGTTTTCTTCATATTGAATGCTGTAGGTATGCAGCAAAGAAATCAAATTCAACAAGTTATTGCTGTTTTGCCAGTTGTGTATATGCAAAACTCTGATGTTGCGAGACGCGCATTTTCAACTATTCTCATCTTGTGCCAAAGCTTTGTACAAAAGTTAACTACAAGAAAGGACTCGTTGCAACTAAGAGTTCTTCACAGCTACTTTGCTCAATTACTCGTTGATTTATGAGCAGAAACTTTTTCATTCATTCTTTTTCATGTCAATGCAAAGTATGTTATGCATTAGCTCTCTATTTCCGGCTACTCTCTTGTGTTCAAATGTAACTGTTTGAAATGAATTTCTCTCCATTAGGCAATCATTCCAACCTGCTTGCATCATTCACATTCACCAGACGTGTCGGGTTCTTTTTAATTGAAACCTATATCCCATCATGCATTGTGGTTATCATTTCTTGGGTTTCATTCTGGATTCCATCAGATTCAGCACCAGCTAGGGTCTCTCTTGGAATTACGACAATCCTTACAATGACAACAATAAGCAGTGCTACTAGGCAGTCACTACCAAAGGTTTGTTAATGTTTTAATATTAGTAAATGGCCTGAATGGGGATTGAACAGACACTATTTATAGGGCCAGGGGCGAATGCAGACATTCTCCTCACCATCCTTACATTAGCTGTGATCATTATTTTTCATCTACTAGAACTACTGTACTAGAACGCCCATTGAATCACATTTAGAATTGCATAGGTAGCACAAGCATTGAATTGCATGTTTAACTTGCTCTCTCAGACTTCTCACTAAATTCTAAATAATACCGACCCCCGATCTAACAATATTCTGAAGATGAGCTATTCTTGTCTCCGCAAAGTATTAAGAAGGTTGTTATGATCAAATAGTAAATTCTCTTCTCAGATTTTAACTGACATTTCCTCTTTTCAACCAACCTAATGAGAATGTTTACATACCAGTTAATATGAAGATGAGAATGTGCTTCGCATTTTTAGAATGTGAGCCGCAGTTTCTTCAATGCGCACGCACAGAAAACATACACGATTTTTTGGTCAATGAGAGGGTAGACCTGAGCAGATGGAATATTGTATCCATCAAGTGACAGCCCCTACATAGTCCCTCTTAATTCCCTTTCTTTGCATAAAAGGTAGACCTGAGCAGAAGTAACTACTGTATTTAACACTTAGGGAGTAAAACTTTCTGTTAGAATATCAGAGAATCTGGGGGTTGGTATGTCATATGTTAGTAAACTCCTGGCTACTCCTTGGCATTTGAGTTGGACATGTAACAGAGAAAAGTTGGCATAATTGAGCCTTTGTTAGAGTCAGGGGCGGTGCTAGAAAAAATTCTTGGGGTTCTCAGGTCTCCAGTTGCCAAATAAGGAATGTGAACAGAAATTTTATAAATGAAAACTATTTAAAAACCATTTTTTAAATTTTATAAGACGTACAACTAGCAATTTTGGAGGGCAAGGATCGCAACGCTAAAACTTGTTGACGAAGAGATGGCCTTCAAATGCTTTTTCAGATTCGCAAGTGGAGGAAATACTGTAGGAGGTTTACTAATGTCATTAATTCTGCAGGGAAATGCTTCTTATTGCCATTTCTTATCACGGTAGGAAAAGGAAAACGAGGAGCTGGAGGTGAACCCTCCAGAAACGTTTTTCGACAAAGCTTTCTCCATGTTACTAAAACGCCCTTTTTGAAAAGAGAGGGCACTACAAAAAGGCACTTTCATTCCTGTGTTGAAAAGGGCAGAAGTCTAGACCTCCAGGGCCCCCTAGTTAGCCTGTTGGCCATCCATAAAGAAGCAATTTTCACTTACCAAGGTATCAATTTCTTTGAGAAGCACTTGGGGGGTCTGAGGGATTGCCTCCAGAAAAAAACTTTCTAGGATTTCTCTTTCCAGAAAAGTCAAAAATACCCTTCTGCGTAGTAGGAAAACATGTTTTCATCACTGATCTTCATTTTGGGATGGAAAGTATAACCCCAACCTCCAATCAATTTTGCACAAATATGGAAGACAAAACTTTTATCTTGAAAGTAGAAATCTTATTGTTAGTCAGACTAGTCACGTAAATGTGAACATGATGAGAAAATCTATTGGTATCCACTTCGTCCAGAGAGATTTGGGAGTCTGCGAGCTTGTCCCCAGAAAACGTTTTTTAATTCTTCTCTCTGGAACGTGGGAAAATCAGTGGTGATATCTAAAAATTATAACAAGGGGGCTCTAGGAACAACCGCGCCCATAGTTTGGGTGTGGCCTAGCTACAACCACACCCATATTTTCAAAGATAGAAACATAATAATTTAGTTTAATGCTGATATAGTATAATCAACAATAAGAAATGCCCCAATAACCATACAGCAGTGCACAATTGATCATAGCACTTTTGAAGCAAGGCCAATAAACTCTGAAAAGCCAAGCCAATGCAAGAGTTTTGGGGGAGCTGAGCCTCCCAAAATGAGCAGAAATTTTAACAAGGGGGGCTCTGCCCCCCTGAACCCCCCTTGAAAACACCCCTGGAGAAAATGTCCCTTTGCGTGGTAGGGAAATTTATTTATGTGATTGATCTTCATTCTGGGATGGAAAATATCATCCTACCTTACAATCTGTGTTGCACGAATCTGAAAAACTCAAAAGTTTCATCTTTAAAACACATATAGTATGTGTTGTAAAGATGAAACTTTTGAGTTTTTCAGATTCGTGCAACACTCTTATCGTGAGAGAGTCTACTCAGACAAATGCAAAAGTGATGGACTCAGCCTAATTCTGATACTCCAAGAATGTTTAGCGCCCAGCCTCCTGGCTACTAGCGTTTAGCTGCAGAATGTTATTCCGTCATCAATTTGTAAAGAAAACTGCCAACGTGTACCTGTGTGTCGAAAAGGAAAAGTAGCGCACCAGATATTTCCTAAATGCGCCTGCACGTCCATATACAGAGATTGATACACCTCATAAATAATGCAAAGTGACCTCTCCCTTGCAACCTAAGCAAATACAGTGCTTTTCTCTAGCAACTGTTGCTTTGATGTTAGCCACACAAAGCACGCGGTGGGACAGGTGTTTTGTCTGCCGAGCAGACTGCTAAAAATCTCAAATCTGCCGAGTAAATTCATGATCTTCAGTCCGTGGGGTGTCACACCCCTCCATATCCCCCGTAGCACCCTGGCTAGCATGCAGGTAGTATTTGATTAAGGGGAAGAAAGAATGGATCTTCGAGCTTCACAGATCATGTCGTAAGAGTTTTTGGAGGATTTTCTTTTGGGAGATGCTGTGCCCTGCGCTGCATATAGGCTCATTGTGACCGATGAAGTTGCAAGGAGATTCTTACAATTCCATCGAGTAGATGTGGGTAAAGGTGAGACAACGATTCCTGCAAGGTATGAGTAATTTCTCCTATCAGAAGGAAAAGGTAGATTAAGACACAAGCTGTGTGTTTTGGCTAACGCTTATTTGCAAATGGCATTGCAGTCAATGCGGTATAAGGCAGGTTTAAGTTACACAATTATTGCGGAATCTGAAACTTTGGGTACTTGTGTTGGATTAAGGATTATGTAGGGGTTAGGAACATCAACATGCAAATTGAATGCTTTATCAACTTTGTGGTATATGGAAAGATAGAGTTTATTTTCCTGTGCTAATGCAGAATGATACCTCAGCGAACTTCAGGGGTAGACTTCCGTGGCCGTGGACAGACAACATTTGATCTGGTAACAGTATTCTTATTTTTATGCTATGTAAAATGGCTATACATTCATATTAACAATTCATTAATATAAAATCAGTAATGCTTTCCCCAGCTTTTGACAGTTTTGCTATGTCAAAAAAAGGGATACCTGCGCTGGGGGCAGGAGGAGCAGGAATTGCCCTTCATACTGAATTTTTTTCATCTCTCCTATGTTGAAAAAGGGGCATTTTCTGGCGTTGTAAGCAGTTTGATTGAAGAAAATTGTTCTTGGGGTAAGCCCCTAGAACCCCAATTTGCTATAGTATAGCTATGAGAACAATGTACTAAACATTGTCGAGTTTGAAGACCAAGATCTACCTCTGTGGAAGAGCATACACATACATAGACATGCCCTCAGAGGAAGCCTTGCTCCCCTGCATTAGGTATGTACAGGCATCTTTGGTCAAAACGTTTTCAATCAATAGGATTTCCTATCTGGGGAATCAAAATTGGAAACCTCGAACACGGGTAATCCCTTGACATGGGATTGGAGCTTATTTGACAGGGCAATTTTGTCTTGTCAAAACTAGAGTACCGAGCAACTGTCTCAATATAAAGTTATCTGTAGAGTGATGTGCTTCCTTTTTGCTACATTTTTTGTATATGTATATATATATATGTATATATATATATATATATATATATATATATATATATATATATATATATATATAT
>WIPJ01067516.1:73615-109762 GCA_018155075.1 Cassiopea andromeda | reverse complement strand
GGGACTTCTGGCAAATCTGTGAATTCATCTCAACCGTGAATTAAACTTGGCATAAATACAACTTGATATCAATTGAGATTCTTCATTGTTGGAAAAGATGACATTTTATCTACCGCTTACAACCACTGGAATGGTATTCTTCTCAATCTATTATCAATGTATAGATTCAAGTATCGCATTGCAATATCCAGTGTTTAAATGAAATTATGGATGTAACGCCCCTGACCTTCCTTTATTTAAGTGTCAAGCTAGGAGCCAGCCTCCTTTTAGTATTAATGATAACGCCTATTATCAAGTAGCCTCGTTCTGGAATGCAATACATACCCTCGTTTTGAAATAAATGAATTTATTCATAAGCCTCCTATTTATTAATCTAGCTCTACAACATTGCCTTCACTGCGCCTATAGTCCAAATTAAGGCAAAGTTTTCTAGTCATAATCATATGATAAATTTTATGATAGAGCCCTAAAATTGCTAGCCTCTTTTATGGCATGCGGCTGCTCTACTTGTATGGCTTTGCAAAGATGCGATTTCTAAGGTATTTTGTATGCCAAGTCTTTCAGTGAATTAGAACTAACCTTTGTACTATGCAGCTATGCCAAAGAGTTCATATTTGCCGGAGATTATTTCTACCCTAGATTCTTGATTTAAAAAAGCTTGAACCGATAGAAATTTTACCACACAGCATGATCTGCTATTGACCTATATTGTACTGATAATGAGACTTCATCTCAAAATTATCTCAAAAGCAGAAGTTCTATTTTTCCCTATCATGGAAATTGTGAGTAGTGTAATAGCAAAATGAAATAGCCTTCATTGGTTTCTAATTCTTTGCAAAAGAGTGAGTTTAGAATATGATTGGATGATGGGATGGTGTCTACCATCAGCCATCAGGAAATTGAAAAAATTTTGTGTACATGCATCAGGGACAGCACCAGCCATCTTGGATTGGGGGTTTTTGGATGCTACGCCCTAAGATTATTACACAATGTGGTTGCCACGCCCATTTCAAAATCTTGCTAGAGTTCCGTCACCACCCCCAACCATCCCCCAACATCTTCTCATCGAATTTGGACAAATTAGAAAATTGATCTTAGTACGAGGTTGGGGGGAAATGTCCCCCATGGCGCCGCTACTGGCATGCGTGCATGCGTTTGTGTGCGCGTGCGTATTTACGTGTCTGTTTCATTGGAAAAGTTACCAACTAGCGCTGGATGTAGAGGATCACGTTACATGTCTATTGTGACCAATGAATATCAACAATTATTTTGCATGCAAAATCAAGCTTTTTCTTAAACAATGTTGGTTTTATTGTTTGAAGCCATTTTCATCTCAAAGTAAGAATCAATTTGTATTTCACTTTTTTCTTAAATTTCATTTTTACTAATAACTAAGGATGATTTCACTTTTTTAATCGATTCATACTGATGGGCCATGTATGTTGCCCATCAGTACCAAGCCTGTCTCTTAATCAGGCTGGCCTCGGTTAAAAAGGTGACCACTTGTTTCTGTGACAGTATGGAAATCAGTGCTTCGTTAATTTAAGGAAGCATGACCTCCACAAGGAACTTTTAGAATGTTTCTCCTGTCATGCTTTTGATGCCAATATGATATATTTTGGGGCTATGATAATGGAAGGATTATAGTCCTTCATATTTCAACCGTTGCTTCGAGTTTTGAAAATGTCATTCCCTCAAATAGAAAGACAAGAACCCCCTCCCATATGAGCGAAGCGAGAAGAAAATTTTTAGGGTCTAGAAACTAAACTGTTATGCGAACAAGTGCAACTCTTTGAATTGCTTTGCGACGAAAAGGCAATTGTTGCTGAACCAACATTACTTTATTTAACTCCCCATGGCTAGTTTCTGAGCTAATGGTTCTGCAAGCCTGTACCTAACTCCCTTCACTAGGTGGCACCAGAAATTTTCCAATTGTAGGGGCTGACTCTTTCTTGGGGGAAAGGGTTAGGGTTAGAGTTAGGTTGATTTTGCATGCAAAATTATTGTTGATACTCATGGGCCACCATACACGTCTGTTATACTTGGAGACAACCTTATTCTTACGACTAATGTAGAATTCAGACTCAGCACATGTTATATCCATGATCGACGTTTTAGGAATTACAGAAAAAACACTAAGTTTTGCAGAGGAATAGGTACTACAAAGCTCAAATTATCATTTCTGTAATACGCGTTTTGCAATTCGTCGTTCTTGATCGCTTCACCCAAAGCATCTCCCTACATGCGGTATTCACTTACTCCCCATGGGTCCTTAGAAGATTACAAAGAATTAATCCTGCATGGGGGGAGTCATACAAAAAGCCTGCTGTGTATGTGTAGTGACTGGAAAAACTTCTAGACCTTCACACCCAACACTCTTTAATCTTTTCTGGATTCATGTAGCCCATGGCAGGGCCTAATTTAGAGTGGTCCTGGCCACTGATAGTGGTCCTGGAAATTTTGTTAGTGGTCTTGGAAAAAAAATTAGTGGGCAATTTATCTTTGTTTACATAACAAAAGTGCTTTTGCGGGAGATGCATTACACTTTCTTCTCTTCATAAGAAATCTGAACACTTTTTCAGTACAGAAAGTGCCTAAATTCTTGGCCAATTTTGCTACTTAGGGCTTCTTAAAAGTTTGGTTCTAAATTTGAAAACACGTTTTACATTAAATTTGAAGATTTAAGCTTCTTAAGTTTTGAACATTTACATTGAATCTTTCAACAAAGTATTGTATTTCATTAAAACTTTAAAAAGTAGGCGTGGTATCATTAAATAAAGGGTGTCGTTTAAAATGTTTTCTTATAAAATTAGTGGTCTTGGAAAAATGCTTTAAATTAGGCTCTGGTCCATGGAGTCTTCAGACACCAAACAGGATGAACAAATTGCAGAGCTTCATCTTTAGACAAATTGACCACCCTTTTCAATTTCCCATACTACACTCATGATTTCCAAGACCACTCTAAAATGGGTTCTGAATTCACCTTATGCATAGTTTTGAGAACATACTAGTTACCTTGGTCAATTTTGTAGACTACAAAACATAATGCTTTATGCCTTTAATGTGTTGTAGAAATTTACGATGAACTGGTGATAAACTTTACCTTCCACCGCCATATCTCCTACTACTTGGTTAGAATCTACATGCCATTAATACTCATCGTAGTAATGAGTTTTGCCGCATTCTGGATTGACTACAGATCAACGCCAGCAAGAACTATCATGGCAACTACAATTGTTCTCACTGTTGTAACATTTATTGTGAGCATCCAAGGAAGCCTGCCACCGACAACAAGTATTCGCTCAATTGATATTTATTACGTCTGCTGTTTTATATTTGTGTTCGCTGCACTGGTTGAGTTCGCCTTTGTCCAAACGGTTGACATTCAAGTGAAGATCATCGAGCGCAGGTTGAAGCAGGTATTGCTAACATGAGTTTATTCCTTTATCCGTAATTATGAAAATATTCAGAAGTATTAAAAAAAATTCCTTCTTAAAAATGCTCAGTTTTGAAACAGGGCTCCCAAACTGTATTACTTCTTAGAGAGAACTGTGGGAAACATGAAATTCCTATAATAATCACCTAAAAATTTCAAGCAATACGTTCATGGTTGTTACTTCAAAACATAACATGACTCCAGTGAGACATGGAACTTAACGCATTTGCAAGTTAAAAGTTATCTACGATTCTACTCATTAAATTAGAAGCTGCACGGAATTACGTGGCAAAATTAACCAATGAGAAATAAGAAAAATTGGAATGATGTGTGTGAGGAAATATAGGGAGAACAATTATTCAGAACATAGTCAAGGTCTAAAAGTAGATGAAAAAAGAAAGAAAGAGAGGCGATTACGCAATTGACCATGGAAGCGAGAATGAACCTAGCAAACGAGGAATGTAATTCACCAGTGGGCAGTGTGAACACGTTATGACATTAGGAAGGTGAAAATGACTGAGAAAAAGCAAAAATCAGTAGTATCATGACACTGCGTTAGAAGTGTCTGCAAGGACATTTACTTTAGAGATCACAAGTCCTTTTCTGCCTTTCAATTCACGTATTTCTCTCAAGTTTGCTCGATGGACTAATTCGGTTCATCAGTCTATATTTTACATCGTAATATTTTTTGCTTTTAAAAGTCTTATTTTCATTCAATTACTTTTACATAACGTTATTGTTTCCACTATAGTTTGCAAATGAAATTCACCCCACACAATTTTTGAATGTTTACTAGCTTAAAGGAATTGAAGTAGATGATGATGCTGGTAACAACAAGAACAACAATGGCCAGGTGAAGACAGCCAATGGGAAAGCTCATTCTGCAGTTACTCCAGTTTTTTCTGTTGGTGAAATTCCTGAAATTAGGATTCAAGGAATATTCGGGAAACTTTTAACAAAAGTTTACAGAGAGCATGTAAAGCACAGGGAAGCGTATCATGTGCTAGATTACTACGCAAAAAGAGCCTTTCCGTTAACATTTATTACTTTAAATATAATTTATTTTGCAGTATATTCAAGCCATTTTTAAAATTATTATATGCATCTCTTATCAACCAACTTTTAAGTATTGGATGAATGGACTACCATCAAAGTAAATATTTAAAGACCATGAATAAGAAGGATAAGAAGCTTAAATGCTAAAACCATTGTGGAGGTTCGCCAACATACCATAGCTTTAACCATTTCCAATTCGATCACAACAAGTTTGATTTTTCCAGCTTCAATTACGGAAACTTTTGACCTTTCAAGATTGGACTAGTATGGTGGCCGAAAACTGGCAATAATACAAATTCCAAAATCTGGAAAAAATTTTATTAAATGAAAAAACGAAAATAAATGAATTAAAAAGTTTTCAATTAAAAGTAAATTTGAAATCAATTAAAGTTGAAATTATTTTGAATGCAAAAAGTTCACTGGAAATATAATTGCTACAATCGAAAGTCGAAATATTCAGACGTGGAAAGTAAAAATTTGTGGCTGCCCAGAACCGCCAGTACCAGCATACAATGCTTTGAATCGTCATGGAGAATGACTTTCTCGGAATTCCGAACATCATCTATTTCTCGGATTTTGTTTCAGGACTGATGATACCGGCCACATCCTTTTGACTATGCTGAAAGTTATTACCATTGCTATAGCCTGGTTCACATATAGCCGTAACCTGCCGGCGACTGCCGCAGGTACATGTACCGCAGGCTGCCTCAGGCAAGATGTTCACAAATACATTCTTTTGCCGGTAACCATGCCGGTAGTCAAGCACTCATTATTGAATCTTCTTTGTAGTTGTTGCTTTCTGTTCTTTTCTCGCGGGAAGCCGAAGCACTGCAGAAATATGGCGTCAGCTCTGACAGGCAACTTTTGTTAGCAACTCACTGTAGATTAATTTTGACCTACTACGCGTTTGTAAAATTAACCTCATAAAAGTTGAAACAAATATGTCTCCAATATTTCAGCAAAGCATACGACATGATTGTCTCTCATAACTTACAGGGTAGTACTGGATGCATCTCATCAATGCTTCGTATCAACATGGCTTTTTATTTCAATTTCTTCTTGCCTAGCAGCTGCTACAGCCATCTTAATTTTTAGGAACACACGAACGATGACATGAGACCGTTAAATTGTTGTGTATTTATTGGTCAACCATCGTCACATGACAATTTGCATACAATAGATGCCACAGGCAACCGCAGGCAACCGCAGGCACGATGTTCACATAAGATTTTTGCCTTGCCGGTGGTACCGTAATAGCAAAGCTCAACTTTCTTCACGGTACCGCAGGCTGCCGCAGGCTGCCGCCGGCTGCCGGGGGCAAAGTGTTCACATAAGGAATAAACTGCCTGCGGCATGCCGTAGTTTTTATTTTGCATTGCCTGCCGATTCTGTACATCACGGAGGCTTTCTCGTTATTTTGAGGGTTGGCCATGGCCAGGGTTGCCGAGAGAATTCTGAGGCCCCGGGCAAAAGAGCGAGATAAGGCCCCCTGCGAGCAAAGCAAGCAGAGAATTTTTAGGGTCTAGAAATTAGCTTTGGAAAAGTACTGCTGGTTACTTTATGAAGTCCCCAAATCTTGAAGCATTGGGTGTTATGGAGCCCCGTGGAGCTTGCGGCCCTGGGGCAATTTGCCCCTTGCCACCCTTCTCGGCTGCTCTGGCCATGGCAGACAACAGATTTGTGGGATGGATACATGACACGGACCTTGCTTCGCAATTGAAAGAATACACGAAAAAGGGTTTTACTAGAAACCAAATGCTCTTTCTGTCTAGTCTTTATATTTATTTATCTTTTTCTATTTGTCAGTATCTCCTCTTTCTGCTCTTGACTTCCTTCCTCGCGGATGTTTTTCAAACCACTATGAGGCAGGTACATTGCTCTCTTTGACCAGAAAAATTTCATCTCTTGAGCCAAGCACCGAAGTTAAAATGATTCCATTATCCAATTAAGCTTGGGCAAAGCACAACCACCAATTTTCTTTGAGTGTACCTAGGCAGTAGTGGTAATAACTTCCAGTACAGCTCAATGAGTTTAACGGTTGGCACTTAATATCAATAGTCACAAGGAGGTGGCCGAGTATGATTAGTCCCGAAACCAAATCTGAGAAATAGATGAAGCTTGGAATTCCGAGAAACTCGTCCTCCGTGAAGATGCAGAGCATTTTATGCTGGCACTGGCAGTTCTGGACAGCCAACAAATTTTACTTTCAATGTATAAGCATTTCGATTTGTGATTGTGAAATTTTACTGTAAGTAAAATTTTTGACTTCAAAATGATTTCAGCTTTAATTGACTTTCATTTTACTTTTACTTGAAAGTTCTTAAATCTATTTATTTGCGTTTTTGAATTTAATACAATTTTTTCCAGATTTTGGAATTTGTAGCATTGACAGTTGTCGGCCACCATAGATTACGCAATGACTATGACCTTTATGACAATGACCTTTATGACAATGACCATGACCTTTGACTTTCTTTACTATAATGATAATTATGACCTTCATGACTTTGCAATCCAGATTGGAAAACTTGCACTCTATTGCTGCTACGCAGCGATGTGAGCTCTCCCATTCGCATCAAATATTAACCGGATTTGCGCTTCAGAATATTTTCACACCGTTTCTCTAAGGTAATATTCTATTTCTTCTGCTTTAACAAAGCTCCATATGATGCCCTTTCTCTTCTCGTACATTTTTTCAAAAGACTGATCCACTCTGATCCCATATTGCAGTCTCTCGACTCGATTTCATGTGATTCAAAAGGGCTGTTATGAAGCAGCACTATTTGGGTAGGGGCGTATATTAAAATTTAGACAGAAGAAAGGGGAAGACAGAGGATTTGGTGGGGGAAGAGCAAAAAGAAATTTTTTGATAACCATGCCCTTTACTTTGGTTGTGAATGTGACAAACGTCTGTTTTAGTGCCACAAGGGTATCAGAAAAGATATGAAAATTACGTGATTTCGATGTCTAAATCCAAAACAGTGATGGCACGAGGCTTTGTAATTTTGATTTCTTATTGAGTCATGTTGTCTCGAGAGGAAGAACTGCATGGGAATTGAAGATTCTTGTTTTCAAACAATAAAGTCTCCTCCATTAAACTCTTATTCACTGCATATTAAGTTCTTTACCACTGCACATACCCATTCTATCAATACACAAAGTGGATGTTGCTGTGACTCAACCGATGAGTTGCAAAACTTACTGAAAAGTCTTAAGATGTGCCGAAGAAACTTTCCTTAGCTACTACTGACTATGCCGAAGCCATGGGAGATATATTTTTCGGAATATTAAATGATCTAAGGCGGGCTGCACTATGTCCCTAGAAGTTGCAAAAGCTCCCAGAAGATCGTAGGACTTGCTGATAGAGGGAAAGATTTGCGGACAATACCTTTCATGGGAGGCATAACATCCCCCACACACCCTTCAATAACGCTCTGGGCTCAACCTTCAGATGATCGTTGTAAGTAGTACTGCAGAGATACTTTAAAAATACTGTTGATTTTAAATTTAGCTGGCAACTTGCAACTGACTTTGGCTCTTCTCGCAGCTAGCACCTAATTTGCATTTGCTTGCAGCTGTCTCCTTACCAAGTTGAGCCGCTCGCAGGTACGCGTAGGGAAAAGCATGCGTGTTTTCCAACCTACTATGCAGTACTATCGCTAAAACTATTTCTGTCGGTTTCATCGTATGTTTGATACACGAAGGAATATTGCCTATGCGCAACTATCAGAGCCTAATACGCACGAGCGTTCAAGGGAATTTTGGAACTACAATTACAAGCAGGGGGTACTTGCAAGCTTGAGTTTGTACATTCAGCAATGCGAATTTGCCAACAAAATTACTTTTTGGCATTTTGCCCGAAATTTTGTCATGCCCTCGACTACTACCACCACTTTGCCAAATATCTTCCTATTCACCGTGAACTACCAAATTATCTGGTTGATCCAATCCTCACACAGCCGAAAAATGCCAGCCTGTCTGTAAGAACAGCTTAGGAGAGCATAAAATTTTGCTGCAATGCAGCACTTTACGTTTTTTGAATTAAACACTCGTACCTTGATTTCCAATTCAGCATTTTTGTAAAAAAATTAAATTCCTTAATATAAGCCCTATGCTTATAGAAGTTCGTAAGCATTTTTTGATGGACCTAAGTAAATACAGAGGCTTTATGTATGCCCTGTCCATGTTCATTCACTATCCCAACTATACACACAGAATCCGAACTTTAAGCACCGGGATTATATTCGAGGGGGCTTATATTAGGAAGGATATTTTGGTTAGTTTTCAGGTGGCCTATCTTCGGGAAGTTTATATTGCGGGGGGACTTATTTTCGAGATTTTACGCTATAACGCTCCGACGGGGATTCATGTCTCTTCTTCTATCCAGTCTGTTGAGTTGCAATAAATTAGACGTTCTCTTACGTAAAATTTCACTGACTAAAAGAAAAATGTCTACTTCTGGCACTATATACACAATATTTGTTCGTCTGCATTTATGAAAAGTAACATGACACTCATTTGTTTTAGTAAGAAGCATGAAATTGCTTTTGATTGACATGCACTTAGATCTGATGGGTTATGTAGAGCATTATAGACAAGTAACAATGCCTTTCATAATATCACCATGAATTATTAAGATTCTGTTTTGGGAAAAATGCGAAGTTCATCTGCAAAAGTCAATTAGCACGACAACGTTGCCCACGCTGTTTAATAAGAATATTCAATGGTCTGTATTCAAGGGACGGTTTTGATGGTTTTGGACAAAGAGTCAGTTTTAAGATAATGTGCTTTTCCACAGTTCCTTACAAGAGACTACAGGAGAAGGAAAAAGCGGCCTCTGACACATTCTGATGCAGATATTTGTGAAAACCGTAGCAAGCATGACCTCTTAAGAATTGAGCTGGTTACTCTTGAGTACCCAATAGACAGGTGGTTGGAATAGTAGGGGTAACTGGAATTTTCTGAAAAAGAAACAAAAAACGGGGATTTGAATAAGTGGGGCTGAGTGGAAAATTTCTGTAACCATAATTTGCTGTGGATGGGTTTTACAACTCTTTTTTACTGTAAAGAAAATAAAAAATTCAAATTGTCATGGCACGTATTTCTCGATTGAATTACAAAATAAGAGGGTCTGGAATAAGGGTGTCCTTGGTGGATTTTCTGAAAAACTTTATAAACAGGGAGAGCCGTTTATTCGGGACTCAGAATTAGCCATTTCTGGATATCGTAGAACTAAAGAATTTACACCTGCATATCATAAACTTCAACATCAAAGATTGCCCATCGTTTTACAACGAAATCAGATTGTTATGTAGTACTTTACACAATGCAGAAAATAGCATCAGAACATTGTATTCAGAATAAAGCTGGGTTTTTACATCTTTCCAGTTCTTTCTATGTTTAAATAACGTTTGTATACTGTACAGTACCTTTGAATTTGATGCTTTGCAATACATCTTAAAACTGTCTGTGGTATTATTTTGATATTTCTTAAAGGAAAGCTACATCCACAGTAGATAGATATGACTAACTTAATTTTTGAGAAAGATTAAATATTAATTCCAGACTAAGTTAAAGTTCCAATGAGAAAACCTATTTTAGATTAACCCCTTGAATGGTGATGATCTAAAATATCCACATCTTATCCGCTATACAGAGAGAAGCCTTCTCTCGTAGGAGAAAGGTGGATATCCATTCTTAGTCACTCAATCCAAAGTAATAGATTGCTGTCATACGATAAAAGGAAAAGGCTTGATTTTCCATTGAATTACTGTTCCTAGGAGCATTATTTTAATCTTTTTCATTGTAAATTGAAAGAGAGGCCTTCTATTCTTTCAACAATATCTAATGAAATTAGTTCTATTATTATGTGCTGGAACAAGACAACTGTTTTTCAAATCTTGTGACTGAAACGAAATGCTGCTCGAAATAATAAAATTTTGTGCCAAACAGGCTCCCCGGAAGTTTCAAAATGTAGCTAGCTACGAACCTGGAGACAAAGGTATTTTTTCATACAAAATGTACCAAAGCATTCCTGGAACATACTTTTATAAGACAAAATAGTTCTTTAACATTCGTACACATGTACAAAGGTTTAACTTATGCAATATAGCGATGTTTTAGATACATGATTTAGTAATTTAATCCTAAACATGCCAATGAGGAAGAGCAAGAAAATCCTATTGAAGATTTCAGGAATAAAATTATGTCTATTACTGAATGTCATATGTATGATACCATCTGCAGCATTGCTTTCCTCACTTCTGAATACCTTTGCCGAGTTTACAAGATGAGACAACAGAGAAACAAGCAATGTTTACATTTCAAACAACATTAGTCTTGCTAGGTACTACATGTACATGTTTAAGTTATATCTTTGTAATTTATGCAACTTCACAGAAGGATGATTCAATAACAAATATATACTCCAGAAACCAAAAAGAACTTTTGCAATTACCTACCGTGCCATGATTTCGAGAGATATTTGCTACCATTATTGACAGTCGAGGAGAGACGGGAGAAAGTAATGCTGTCAAGCATAAACACACTCTACCTTTCTCACATTTTCGTCAAAATCAATACAGACAATACCATGTAAACTTACAGGCACAACGTGATACTGCAAAGAGTATGGCATTTACTAAATATGCGAGAAACAAACTCGAAAGCATTACTTTTTGACACATTAGTAGACCTATAAAAATATCGATTACGAAATAAAACTTTCCATCTAATTTTAGAATAAGCAAGCATTCTTTTGCAGATGAAGCTAACTAGAATGATTGTATGAAGTTTCACAGACAGAACACGTTCTGCTTTTGAACTACTAATCCCTTCATCCACTATAGTCATTAATGATGTCAAAAGCCGCATCAAAGTGTAAAGCAAATGTATTTCTAAAATCTTGCATTTTCTGTTGAACAAGGCTAACCTATATTATCACTCATAAACAATGCTATTAAAATTCAACAGACTTTTGCTAAGCTTGCTTTTTACTCAATGCAAGCTTGCTACCATAACATGTTCACTTGCTTAATTGGCAGAGAATTTAAGCGAGATTGAGCATATTTCTTCACTCTTATGCAGGGGCTTTAATATTAAAAGAATTTGCTGAAAGTCATCATAATTTCTTATCTTGCTAGTAAGTTAGGGGTAAATACAATAGGTTTTTACTACAGATTCTACCTGCTGTCTTGCAAGCAATTAAATACAGGGCTTTTGCAATAAAGCAATTCACAAGGTACAGAGAAGAATAATTTGCCATTTATCTAGTCCATACTTTATTCATACAGTAGAGTCTCAGCATTCAAGTATTTAAAACTTTAAGTAGATTCTTCTACAATGCTCACACTGTAGCTTATTAGAATGAGAAGAGTCAAATGATAGTTAAATCTGTAGTTTATAAGAATCATTTTTGATTTTCTGTAAGAAAATGGTAAATGGCAGACACAAGGCCTTTCCATAGATCAACCATTAGACATATCCGCCTCAACAGATATATCCGCCTCAAGCTGTACTTCAAGTCGCACACATGACATAAAAGACCATCTGCAATGTTTTTTAGATGAAGGAAATAATTTTACTGTCTATGCTTCACCTTTCGTTAGCCGACAGCCAATATCTTATTTACAATCTTTGCGGTGTATGACTTTGGTATTACACGACCGACAATTTTATAAATTATGCTGGTTAATAGTCTAGTCAATGAGAGTGCCCATTTCGATATCTTTACCTTCTGTGTTTGCATTTGTATCTCTGGTTTGCAGTGAATTCACACTCCTTTGGGACTCAGCTGGAAATCGTCTACGTCTGATGTAATCTCCGTTCTTTCCGCAATTTAAAACTTTATCCCACAGCTCCTTGAAGGATTGCCGAAACTTAGCGTTGAAAGCATTGTATATAATCGGATTCATACAAGAATTGGCAAACAAAAGAAGATAGCACAACGCATTTACTTCGTTGATGTGGGGAAAACTTTTCTTGCTAGAAAACTCCAAATAAAGGCCAACCACATGGTAAGGTAGAACACAGCTTGCAAATGTCACAGTTACAACAACTATCATAGTTAGCACTTTAGTGTTTTCCTTCCTTTTCTGCTTTTGTGTTAGTGTTGTCTCACTGCTTTGATCCCTGCTTAACTCTACTCCAATCAATATATACGCAAAAAGGATGAGAAGTAAAGGAAAGATGTATTGAGATACGAATATAGTGATCGTGTAACTGCGCCTGCCTTGCGGTGTGGTGACTTCTTCACAGTAGCCAGTTGCTGGGTTGTATTCTAGACGTATGATGTAAGGGATGACGAAGCTAAAGCTGATTACCCATAGAAGACAGATCAAGATCTTTGCTTGTTTTGTTGACATTTGCCGGCGAAATGGGTGTCGGATAGCCCAGTATCGGGTAAGACTCATAGCAACAAGTGTGTATACTGACGCGTATATTGTCATTGTCTGAAGGGGGTACAGGATGCGACAAAACTCTTTGCCATATAGCCACAAATTTCGTTTTAAAATCAACGGAATTTCGACTGGAATGCAAATTAATGTCACGGCAAGATCTGCAATTGCTAGGTTTACTATGAGCCAGTTTGTGACAGTCTGCATTCGACGCTTTCGTGACACAACCATAATAACAACAGCATTTCCAATGGAGCTAATTATAAACACTATACAGTATACTGTTACCTCAGTAATGATCAAGGTCTGCGACTTTTCATGACTTTCTGATGGACTTCCTGTGCTGTTTTTCTTAATGGTTGGCATCAGAGTGTAATTTGGCATTACAGAAGTAAAGTTTATCATGTCTGCATGGATGTCTGAAAAAAGCATGAAAATGAATACTTTAATCCAGTGCAATTTAATTTGCACTTCTTACTACAAGTTGGCATTCAAGGTCTCTACAGTAAAGGCTGACATAACTGTTAACAGTTCCTCTATTGTTCCTTGCAGCTTTGTGTGCCTGATCTCACAACCTAGACTGTCAGCCTGTTCTAAGGGAGCTATAATCGTAGTACCACACAAACACATAGGAGGACTTGAATTGTAGGGGCTGTAATATTTCTACCCGAAAGAGTAAGGCGATCTTGAGAGCAGTCAGAAAAGTTGCCCAAATCTCCTATTGTTTTCAAGGGAGAATTGCCCAAATGTAGCAGATTTTTACCCAACCAATAGGGGCTGCAGTTTCCCTTCCATCCCCCCTCCTACTCTTATGGTACCGCATGAGCACAAAGTTAATGGAAGGTCTAAAACTTCCTTGAAATTGTATTGAATACTGTGTTACTTGTTCAGAATTGACTGTGAGTTGGATTTTTCTTGCATAGAGCAAGGGGGCTGTAAGATTGGCAAGCACCAGGGTGGAAGTTAATCACTAAAAGTACTAAAACTTTCATAGTCCACAAAAGGTTCGCCATACATTCTGTAACCCAACAAAAATATGCAAAGCTATTTCATTCCCTACTTTGCAATTTTTGCAATTTATACTAAGAAAAAGCTTGTTATGCGAAGACAATTTGTGACTATTATCTATCAAATTCAAAAATGCAAAAAGCATCAAATTTACACTGTCATAAAGTCGTCAATGCTCATGCTAACATTGTGGAAAAGAACTTATTTCAATTCCATACCCCCGAAAACATGTCAAACTTGGGGAAAGCTTCCTAAAAATTGTCACTGTCTAGGCAATATAGATTGAAGAATTAATAGCCTGGCTCAAGGAAACATTCTCTGACAATCTATTGAATTAAAAGTCTGCAAATATCTTGCTACTCTACTTTGGCCAGAGCAAATTCTGTCTAGTAGAGTTCCTTTTCCTAAAGTGAATATAATCCCACAAACGTTTTGCATAGCCCTTTTTAGAAACATGAGTTTGCAAAAGATGAAATCAAAACAAAGGATGACAATGAGAAGTACATACGCATACCTACTCTAGTAGAGCAGCTTAATTTAAGACAACATTTACGATAACATAACTGAGCTATAGTGTCAAAACATTGTGTTATGCACATCATTAAGCTATCAATGGTCTATAGATAAATCTAATATCTCATTATGGCATTCATATTGAATAATACTATTTATAAAATATTCAATTCTATACTGCCCAGACACAGAAACATTGGGCTCAATCTAAATTGCTCAAAAAATCAATTTTGAAATTCTATTCACACCTGGAAGAATTATATTTGCTATAATTGATAAGAAAATTAACGAATAGGAAATGATTTTATCCAGACAAACTTTCCTATTTCTTTCTTAGTTCAAAGTACTTTGAATTACCTAGCTCTATAAAGCACGACTATGCAAGACTTTAATGTATTACAAGTTTCTTTACTATAAGAAAATTAAAATATATCTGTATTTGCCAAAAGAAAATAATCAGAGTATTTACGTGAATGTAATAAAGCTGGTGCTTAAGTAACACAACAAGTAATAGCATGAAGCTTGAAACAAAAGTAAGACGATTGCACATGCGGGTCACTAACAAATTATAGACCAAGGGTGGATCCAGGAGGCCATGGCCCCCCAAACGGTAACATTTCCTACAGCAAGCCATAAAGTTAAGAAACTTCTTAAATGAAAAAAGATAATAAACCCCCAAAATTCCAGCTCTGGGTCCGCCCCTGTCATAGACTGGCCGACTGACAGTGAACTACATCAAGCTTGATTAGAGCTAGGCAACAACTAATAACTTTCACAGAATATAAACAATGTGTTTCAAACAGGGGTGTTAGGGCTCGAAAACAGGGCCTGGAGAATTTGAAGACTTTGCGCCCATTCCCCTATGGCAAAATATTTGCAGGAATTTTAATGGGACCCATTCATTGGGAATGAAGACCCAATTATTGACCTAGCCAGCAGAGCAACTCATCGTTTCAATGGGTCCACCCTAGATTTCCTGGCTTCCCGCCAAGTCATAATACCCCTGATTTCGAAAGCACTAATTTCTAATCATTTTAATCTTTTGTTAAGTGGATACAATCTTTTTGTAACACTACCTAAACCTTTACTGAGCTTCAAAAGTTCTAATTCCATTATCTTTTGAGCCAAAAAATATTTATAAATTATACTTGATTGCCAAAGGCGTACCTTCCCATGAAAATCTAGTATAAAATTCCAATCCTTGCTGATATCCTACTTCTTCATGAAGCAAAACAAAGCACAACAGAGCAATATATAATTTACTGATAGTACAAAAGACAGGGCTGGCGCTAGGGGAGAGCTAGAGGGCTATAACCCCCCACCCGTCGAGAACACGCCAACTCCCTTTCGGAAGGGGAAGTTCTATTTTTTGGAGCCTTTTTGGCATATTTAATGCCCAAGTAGCCCCCTTCATCGGAAGAGTCAGCATCCATCGAAGAATTCTTGGTGCCACCCGGAACACAAGTCAATCTGAAAGCAGTACGATAATAACTATAGTGCATAAAAATTCTAAGTTTTGATGAAGCTTAAGCCTTGAATTATTCTTAAGTTATTCTATATTTTCAGCAATTTTGAGCTTGAGTATTCTTAGAGACTTTGTTCTTATAACAAGACAATATTCTGAACTTTGCAACACATTTCCTGTTAGCATGTAGGAAGATTCATATGAATAGAGCTTTATGGAGTGGAGCTTAAATTCCACGCCACTCGTTTCTATATTTTGCACAAACTAGAATGTTTAAAGTGCTATCGAAGCCATAGCTGAGCAAACCTTAATACACATTCGTAAAGGTAATATTATTGGTACTATCGACTGCTAGACTTTTACTATATAACTCATAGTTTTGGTGATGTCATAGATGATGACAGATAAGAAATTCCGGAGGAGTGGCAGGCTGTTGTTTAATCAAAGCATGTGCAGATAATTCAGAGCCACTCCTTCGTTGATAACATTACATCACGAGGCATGATAAGATAATACTGTTTACGTCTCTAGGACATTAAATATTTTTTCAATTAGCAAGTACCTTATTGGCTTTTTTTCACCGGCTCTAAAGGGCGTTAACATTCTCTATGCGACGTATGAAGACCGAAGTCAACAGAGCCAAAAAGTTTGATGTACCTTAATGATATCTTTTAGTTTCTCTTCAGCAGCATAAAGTTCAAGGAGCTTTAAAAATATAAACGGTATTAAGATAAGAGGATTTGCATTTAATTCTTGAGGTCTCAAAGTCCATTATATAATGGTTGCTTAAAGTATGATCTTTCCATCAAGAATAGGCCCAACTAGTATTATAATAAGTTTCAATCGTATGAAGAGTATTTTTTTCACTTTGAGCAAACGAGGAAACTTCCTTGGAAGCATATTGAATTTTAGCACGTCTGCGTTTCAAACTTCTTGCCTTTAACCCCTCAAATAATTTCCTAATTCATGGGTGAAAGCAGTCAAACGGTGGTAGCATGTTAAACATCATTAATGCAATTGCATCTGCATAACTACATTTAGCTTGTCGTAATTCTGAAACCATGCAAGGGATGCTAGTTTTAAAAACTGCGCATGGCTGAATCTATGGTAAATTTCACTAATGTGTCACTTCATAACCTAGGTTATGAAGAAGTGCCATGCCCAAGAAGCAGTCATAGGGGTTGACGATATAGATGCAAATCTGTTAAGCTGCACTTTCGTCTTTGAGCATGTAATGTATGGACTTCGCTTCAATACAGATGTAGTTTATTTCAATACTTCAATTATGACATTCTATAGGTTTAGATTCTGCTCACTTGCTGAAATGAATAGATTGCCTTTGTAGCTTTAAGAAAACTCATTCGACACCCATACTAAAAAAAGTCGTATTGATTCTGCGCTATGATAATGGTTTCGTACATCTACATAAATTGTTATTGCCATTTTCAGATGATCATTTTCCATGCCTTGTTGGAACTACTGTAATTATTTACTGTATTTCCTGGATTGACTTAGCCTATTTCTCATTACCTGATGAAATGAATTCATTGATCATAAGTAGGCATTCTGTAACATCAGGAATCAATACCATCTAAAGCAGTTCATCTAAGGGTGGATACCTGAGAACCATGAATAGCTGGGGCTCTTGGGAAACAGCAGATTTACCAGAATATCTTTGCTATTTTTAACTAAAGCAAATAAAAAATGCGCGTAGTCAAGAAATGGAAAGATAGTACTGTTCTTTACGAGACTTACCGGCTTGTTGATCTTTTAGCTCAGATATAAGTTTTAATTGGCACAAAGACTCGTAGGTAGTCTCTTTTACCACCGAATTCCTAAACAGCTTATAGCTTCACCAACAGAGTATTGATATCAACAATGACAAAAAAGTTACTAATTCAGATTATATGCTCGCGCAGTTTTATCTCTGCTTACGCCGAAAAGACCTTCTGACAAAACCATTTTCGTGACCAACAACGTCAGTGGTCGCTTTAATCATGACAAGAACAAAATCCTGCACTCAAGAACTATGAAAGAGCATTACTTATTAGTTAAGCATTCGGGTTGTTCAATAAAATATCTTATCCCTCATAAACGTTAAATCGAGAACAAAAAAGTCAAAACATTAAATGAATGGAAGTCCAGAAACATAGGTCTGTAGAAAACTCAGATTTATCGAGAAAACCAGACTTACATTGCAGTTTTAAGGATGTCAGAAAGCGGTAAAAGTGAGCGCCACAAAGAGCCATTGTACGAAGTAACTACAAAAATAACACGACCATAGTTGTAAGGATAAAAGAGCAAACGATCCCCTTAATGAGGTGTTGCATAAGCTGATCCAAAATAGAAAGCTTTGAAGCAAATTGTGTAATGCTTAGGAGTAGTAAGTGCCAAAAATGGGGATTTATGGACCATTGAACCATTGTTTGATATGGATGGAAGCCAGGACTAGCTAAATATTTCTTGAGCACAGGACCAAATTGTTTGTAGCATAATTCCAACTCTGGTTGGTTGACTATTGCAGCAAGCTTTAACATTGTTATGTTAAAGCGATTTTAAAGGTTGGAAAAAGTGCAGTTTCGCATTTTTTAGTATCGTTTAATATCATAGTTCAGAATTATTGTTAATTGCCATACTTTGTCCAAATTATGTACAATCTATTCCCTTCAAGCTAAATTTTATCTTTCTGTTTTATGTAAATAATTGCAAGCAGCAGATTATTCTACTTTTGCTTGCATCTTTGTCTTAAATTCTTGCAACAATCTGTTTTGAGTATATGACTGTTATTATTTGTATTGGACAGTTCTAAAGGGAGCTCACTCAATCCCGGTTAGTCCATCCCTTCCCAATGTGATCTTTAACTTAGTCTTGCCAAGGCAAGGATGATCTATACTTCCTTGTTTATGCTGGAAGGATCACGGAATTGTGACGTCATATGCCACTGTGAAAGATCAAGAGAGCTTTGGTTCTACTTTCAATAAAAAACGCCATTGGGAAACACAATCTCCGACAAAATTTGCTAGAAAAAATTTGGCAAAAAGTACTCGTGTATGTGCGCTAAGTAGTGGGGAATCTGCAAGACGGATGAGAAAGCTAAGGGCCATTATGATCAGCACTTAGGAAGTATGCCTAAATGTAAAGACACGCAGCAAAAGAGTTTCGCTATTGGTGTATATATTATTGGTAGGGTATATATTATTTGTGGAGGTGGAGTGTTTGGTGAATAGCCCTCCCTCTGTTTTCAGTCAAGGACGTAATAGCTAATCCTATTTGTTTTCTTGGTAGCAGTCCGACCCGTTTGCATTAAAGCACTGCAACATAAAGTGATTTGTTCAACAAAGGTAGAGAAGACTTTACTCCTAAGGGTATCCAAAAGTAGAAAAGCTCCACGTGCAGCACACCTATAAAAAAGTCGCTACAAGATAGCACTTTATACCTTCCTTAGGAAAAGAAGATGTGGATGAAACGAGTTCAATCGTGCGAGCGTTCAAAAGCTACAGTAGTCGGAATAACTTGTACTATCTTGCAAGGCAAGCAAGACACTACGAGGGAGATATAATGCCACTGAAAAATCTGAGTTCCATTAAAAGTTTTATCAACTGCTGAGATTAAGATTTGCTGAGATTCCTTGATTGTGAATTGGTTGTTGACAAAGACTTAAAAGTAAACAATATGCACTATCCAGTATGCACAATGAAATGTGATACATAGCAAAATTTATGAATGCAAATATCAGCAGGATGATTGCTGAGGAGGGCACTACTGTATCAACCAAGGCAGCTTCCTTTCTGCAGTCGATAGGCCCACGATGATCTCAAACTTTTCCAAGATTTCAATGGAGACCAAATCATATTTACCATAAAGACACTTAAGTCAGAATGAGCCGTAAGGCCCTGGCCAAAAGACTCGATTTTCCACTCGATTTTCTACTCGAAAAAAATTGAGGGAAAAATCGAGCCGTTTGGGTACCTTGTTGAGTGAGTAGAGCTGAGTCGAGTGATGTCGAGTGAAGTTTGATCTTTGTCAAAAAAATCGAGTACAAGAACTGTTGTTGAGAGAAAATCGACTCGTTCGGTCACCTTGTTGAGGAAGTCAAGTGAAAACATGTGCAGTAACGTCTCATTGGGCGGGCAAATATTTGTGATGGTAAATATTCTTAGCTGATATACATTGTGGAAATATGAGTAGATGAACAGTCGAGAGAAAAGTCGAGTGAAAAATCGAGTGGTTTGGCCAGGGCCTAAGCCTGAAGATAATATTACTATCAATTACACGTCCTAGTATTTTATGAAGCAATGAAAGGAAGCTTAAGCAATCAGGTATTATAAAACATAAATTGCTGCAAAGGAGCTTTGCTCAACCCCATAAATTGTCAGCGACATGAAAGGGTTATGTAACGCCTATGCAAATGATGCTCATGAATATGGGATGTAGGCTTTAATTTTCTCTACAAATCATTTTTCAAGCTACTGGCACATATGACGGCTGCAGTTGTTGTGAGCGCATTTTACAGCCTCGGCTGAGGCGCACATACGCGTTAAATTGAATTGGCTCTCATGTGTAGTGCATTTTACTCCATTAGCAGTTTTCGTCAATAATAAGGAGATGCTACAAGGCTTCATTACATCATTGAGCTAGTTGCAAGTAAAGAGATATTAGATTGATAAGTTTCTCAAGCGAAGTGTTGGTGAATTATCAAAAGCATTATCGGAACCAAGCTAGTGTACTTGGCATAGGCTACTTGGCACAATGTAATGGAATAGAAAGATATTCTTATTTATGAAGACAAACCTTTTTCAATCGCTTTCTCTACTCTTTGGGACAGTAGGAAGTCCACTCAATGCTCATTAAAACAATGCACTGTCACATCTTGCCAAAGATGAAAATTTATATAGATCTGCGTGGTATTCCACGACTTCCCTGGCAGACAAACAGCACTTTCCTTAGCGGTATCAAAAACTTGAGGTCTTTTGTGGGAAACAAGCAAGATAATGATCTTCATGGTCTTGCAACAACAAAGGATTAGTTCTGCTTAATTTTTCAAAAAACGGTGAGGCGTACCACAGAGTTTCAGCTATCAATTTTACCAATCGATTCCAAGTCTGTGATTTAAGGGGGTGGAAAGTCCACTAGCTACCTGATAAGATATTGATAAAATCAGCAAAACAATGAGATCGTAATTATTTGCTTTTAATTTTGTGTAAGCTTCATTAAAAGAAGTCTACTTTGTTGGTTCTGTGAGATTTCCAGAATTTGCTCTATATCTGTGGTGAAAAAGTGCTCACCCGAAATGTTGTAGCATGCAACCTGCATGTACATATATGCTTACATAGATTGTTAAACAAGCATTTTCACTGCTGAGTTGTTGATCTACATCTCATTTAAAGAAAAACTTGAAGCATTATGTAGGGAAAGGAAAAGGATTGTGTTTATGTTTACGATGAAATTATTAAAAGTTATGAAAAAAGGCGGTAACTATGCATTGGAACTCTTAAAAAGAAAATGCGGACAGATTTTCAGGGTTCCCTATATCCCTTGGAAGTTTCTCAAAATACTACTTGCTTCATCATAATTTGAAGAGTGGTGCCTGTAGCTTAGTTCGCAATGCTGCTTCGCAGCACTACTGCGGCTGACCCAATGTCTAGTCTATTTACATCTCACCAATTTGTAATGTGGCTGGCCTTAAAAGCCAGCTTTACATAGTTTGATTCTCTCTTTGATTGACCAAACCTTTGCCCAGTAAAAATCTTGCTGGTAACTTATGCATAAATTTAAGTGTGCTTAGCTGCATAATGCAAGGCAGCACTTATTTCTATTGGGGGCCTGGGCACATTGTCCATTGGGGCCCCTTACGATATACCAAAATCGATAGTTTCACGTGTGAAAAGATGTAGGAGTTAAATTTGAGTGTTGGCAGCTTTAAACTAAGATCTGCGCCCATAAACTAAGAATTATGTGCTGCAATATCCTTTTCATAGCGTACCTGAGAATTGGAGTCTGGAGGGCTTGTCCCTAGATAGAATTTCTAGAAGTGTGCTCTCTATAACGTCAGAAAATGTACGTTTTCAAGATAGGAAATGTGCTAAGTTCATATTTGATGAACAGCAGTAAACTTGAAATTATGTTCCTTGACTAATCGGTAGAGAAGACAATAGCAAGATGCCAATTGATGAAAGTTCCCAGTGTGCACTTTCAATACGAAAAAGTGCGTGTACGGGAAAGGACATTTGCTAACTTACGGCTCCGTAGGAAATATTGTGCAGCGGCAGATTTATGGCAGGATGAGGATCCACGCGGCAAGTTTTGAAGATATCTGTTAGCTATGAAGAGCTTTCAGATATTGATACAAACATGGTGCTGATAAAGGCTGAATGTTAAAAGGCTATGAAAACTATGAACAACTGAAAGAAAATGCTCTTAAAAACAAACAAGCTATGTATGAAATACACCTCTGCGATGGAGATTTATTACCTTATCTTATACGGTACGAGAAAATTTCTCCAAACTTTAGACTGAAAATACTGGTAACTTTCTTTCCGCTAAAATAAAAGTTTTCATATCAAAATATAGCACGAAACTTAAATTGGTCTTAAAGCTTCAATCTGTACTTTTTGATATCGTATAAGATATTGCAGATACTATAGCATACACTTGTGCGATCAAATGAATGCCTTACTGAAGCACAGTGGATTTCCTAGAAGTCGTTGTTTTCATATTGAAAATACTGGTTCGAAACTTGATAAAAACGTAGGAATATGTCAAATAACGGAATTATTAATAGTTAATTGTGTTATTATTTTATGTACTTTTTTGATTTTTGCTCGCACGTTTCGCCACGGAACGCAAACAAGAAGAAATCTGCTGAGAATTGTCCTTGCGGCCTAATCAAAACAATAGACTTCGCTGGTGAGTGAAAAAATATACCTATTGTCCAAGAACGTTTCACATGTTGCACATTTATCGATTTTGCTAACTTTAGCTGTACAACCACTGTCTATATGCCTTTTTCGTAGACAAAAACTCGAGAAAACAAGCACACTTGTTCAAAGATATGCATTTTAATGCGATCCCGGAAAACCATCCTTGCCAATTGCCACCAACTAAAATACCATTGTCTGAAGGGGTTGAAGCTAAATTCAAAAGGAGGACTTAACCTAATAGAGCTTCATGGCATTTTCAAAACTTTTGCTAGAGGCCCCCTAATTTCAAGAATTCTAGGGGGTTCCTGAGCAATTGCACAGTGTGCTCATGGGCAAACGTGCCACTGGCATCATGCTTAGTGATGTATAAAGAAAACCTCGAAATCTATTCTCAATTAAGGAATCCCACAAGCTGCTTCTGAAGCCTGAATGTTGTAAAGCGTTTTAGTTTTCTTATCATCGCTTTTTCCTGTAGCAATTTACTAGTAAGTGATTTGGCCACTCCAGAAATTTGTAAAGCTGAGTGACAAGGAGTGATGGATTGCTTACAAGCTGAGACTTTCGCTTCTTAATTGCAGCGAAACTGATTTCTCAATTAGTTTCTTTCTTTGAGACAGCTGCTTCGATACGCTAGTTATGTACTTTGACTTTTCATTTATTATTACCCCTTGTTTCAGTGGATATGAGAAGTGAATCAAGGCTCTTCCCTGTATTGTGTATCTTAGTTGACTTACAGGATACATAGACTGTTGCATAATCAGCGTGCTGTATGCATTTCATTATAACGAGTCTTGAAGAACATTGAAACATATATAGTAGGATCTCAATATATTGAACCTCTGATTTAACAAGCATCTCGATTTTACGAGCCGAAGTCCATTTCCCCTTGCTTTCCTCTAACAAAAACCTTGTGTAAATTCTTTCTATATAACGAACCTTAGGTATAACGAAATCTCGATTTTGCGAACCAAATTTTCTTTCCAGTCTGCCCAAATATCTCGAAATAACAAACTCAGAATGCAAAACATCGAGAAATCCAAGTTCAACTTGAGTACAAAGTAATTTTCGAGAATAGTAAATTTGAAGTTAAAGCAGAATCAACAGTATTGAAGGTTTAATTTGTTTCTAGTGCTTAAGTAATTTTTATACTATCTTTACCAAGATGAAACTGTGCGGAGCATTTAAAGAAAGTGGCAGCAATCTCTTATTGCCGAATTTTAAAGCTCTTACAATAAAACTTGAGAAACTAAACGAACTTTTATTTCTCACGCAGAAAAGGCTATCTCTCACGTTTGGCTAAAGTTTTACTTTACTAGCCCGATCATCTAAATACACCTCAAAGCCTTGCTCTTCTCAGCTTCCAGAAATGCTACAGTTCCTAGGAAGCTCTTTAGAACCAAATTAGAAATGTCTTGTTTTACGAAAAAATGAAAAAGGATGCCTTGCATTCGTGTTTGACTAACTAATTGAACAAATGTATAAATCAGTAAGCGAACGTTAGATAATATTTAACATCTGAGCAAAAGCCTCTCGAAGTTCTTCAATTTTCAATTTAACGAAATCTCGATATAACGAACTATTTTCCATTTCCCTTCTAAGTTTGTTATGTAGAGATTCTACTGTACTAAAAACTAAGGGGCTCAGATTAGAATCCTGCAAGACAACAGCCTTTGGCGACAATGCAATTTGCGAATCCAAATAAGATCGGTAGCCTCATTGATGGTCGGTAGCATCATTTGGTGACAATGTTTGTTTCCACATGAAGTACTGCAAAAGCAGGCACAAGCGTTTCGCGCACTTATTCTCCTCTGGACTGTTACTGCTTGTTCTCCAAATTTGCATAAAGACATGGCATCTCTGGAAACAGACAAGAATCTGTAAACTTCACTGGCTACACAGCTTTCAAGCAGACTATTTCTGTAAATAGTTGTTGATTTTCATATATACTATACTATACATGCTATTTCTTCGCAACTTTTTCAAGACCATGAAGTCAACCAGTGTCTTCGTGAAGGGATACCCACTGAGGTGGTGTGAGCGGAAATTTTGCCGACAGGGATGGGCGTGGCAGCTAGAGTTGCTTGCAAGGAAAGAGGGGCATTAGAGCAATGAGAAAGGAATGGGGTTTGAGGGTGGGGCCCCAAGTAAATGTTTTAAAGAACCACGCCCCTTACTTTGGCTATCATAGTTAAAAGAATATCGACTGGTTAGGAAGCTTTCCTTGAAAACAAGGGATCCATTGTTTTATGTTGAAATACTTCGGAAATGCGTCACGCGACTAAAGAAGGTACAAGTTGTAAACATGGAAGGAAGCTGTGGTAGCAAATTCTATACATTATTCCAATGCTTTGGAGCTTATTGCGTCATTAGAAAGCGATATAGATAGCCAATTGGAGTTGAAGAAAGCAACTGATAATGTAGGTAGTACTTTATGTACTTTTTAAGGATATTATTCACTTTCTTCGGTCTCTTATCTTTGCATTTATAACGCTATCTCACATTGAGCTTTCGTTAATCTTGTAAGCCAGACAAGAAGCTTTTGTAACAATATGCAATGCTACCTCTGATGTCTACCTGGCAACTATAGAGCCAAAATTTCAACTGGCTTTTTATCTACCTACTTTTGTTGTTGTGACGAAAGGCTTGACTTTAACATAAAGTCAGTTGCTTTACGCAAATTTTGCATCTGGTTATTTATTGCGACTACCTAATCATAAATTTTTATACAGCAAGAGACTCAAGGAGCACTTATCAAATTTTTGGAGCTGTATAAATAAAAATTCAAAGGAAACAAAAGCATGCCAGGATCCAGAACATGCAGTTATGTATGGTAAGCAGAGTTGAAAGTTGCACTTGGGTACTTGAAACGCAGCGAAGAACAGCGAATGTCAGTTATAGAATTATTCCGTGGTTTGACCCCCATCCTCTAGTAGATGGTCTTTTATTTCTCATTATTATCGAATACATGAAAAAATTGATCCGATCCGCTGAAGGTCCTCACACAGGGGCAAATTCAAGGAGCCAAAGGGTCATGGCCCCTCCCAAACAGAAATGATTTTTGTAGAAAACTATTTTTAGCTACTTTCCCATTAATAAGACAATAAACTGAATCAGATGCCCCCAAAGTCCAGCTTTAGATCCACCCCTGTCCTCATATGGCATTTTCTACCTAGATAGAGATCTCTACATTTTCGAAGGGTATTTCTTTAAGAACCCTAAGATATGATTGTAGAAATTTTTCACAGAGCAAAGCGCCCTGAACCGTACTCTTCTTTGGTCCGACTAGACAATGGTGCTCTCTACTGGGTACCTGAGCTTGAGCTGGGAGTTGGCTTTACAGCCCTGAGTACAAATGTTGGAAGAAATAATGCCCCATTTATATTTGCCCCTCTAGCTATGATGTAAAGTATTGTACAGAAAAATTTAGCAGTTTTAGAGGCCTTAAGTTCATTGACCAGAGTGCATGTAAATCCAAAAAATTTATCCTGACACAACCACCCCTATAAGTAGCTCCAAACCCTATAAGTAACTAAATTAGGTATTTAACACTTATGTCTTGCTAAACAATAATCATCTTATTTCATTTATTTTAAAGGTCATATGCATCCGCACAAAAGTAGTATTAATCAACTGTGGAGAAAACAAGACTGTAGCACTCACTAATTGGGGCTCTAAAGTTTCTGCTGTTTTTGAATTTTTAGTGATTAGGATAGCCGATAGGTCTCAAAACTTTAACACATTTTCAGCCAAAAATTATATCATACATGTTCCTCCATGGTGAAGGCGTACAGCAATTGATTACTCTAAAGTAAGCTGATCACCACTAATATACTCAAAGGCATTTAGATTTGGGCACTGACAGTATGAATAAGGGAAAAGTTCTTGGGTTGTGAGCAGGCAAATCCTTCACTTTTATGACTTGTAACCCATATCTTATTTCAGTCTTCTCTCTTTAAACATTACTTCTGAATATTTTAGATCATCCTATATAAATCTGTGTCATAGTCTTATTAACAATAAATAGTAAAATATTTATCAAAGTGGAAAAATTAGATTAGCAGAGTTTGACAATTGGCTACAGATAGATGCTATAGTATAGAATTTCCAGGGTAAAACGCATGGTTTTATACCCTCGATATTAAAGAAATAGTCAAAGCAAAGCTGTTTTCAGACTAGTGGTGTGTCCCCAAGTAAAATTCAAATCTTCCTAGTCCTAAAACTATTTTGTAGATTTCTATGATTGGCTGCGCGAGATGATGCTTCAGCAAGTACATTGAAAAGTCTAATATAATGCTATGCCTGCCACCTTTTTTTGACGTTCGCAGGAAAATAGTCTACCCGTTCAACTTTGTTCTTCAAATTAAATCAGCTAACAGGCTAACAGGTACATTTGGGGCGACATTCCAACTTCGTGCTGTTCACTAATACTTGATATTCGCAAAACGTTCGTTCTTTCGCGGCGATTCTGAATCAAACAATGCTAGCGTAGATTTCACATATGGTTGCCTTATTAGTCTAGAAGTTAACTATGACACAAGTAACCTTTTTTGAACACCTTTTTATGATATCTCCAATGTTTCGCCTGCAAGTGGCCTTGTACTCTCTTTGGTCACGTGATGCAGTTTGTCAAGACTAAGAACATATTGCGCAATACCGAAGAGCTTCCTAACCAGTCTCTTTTCTACTAACTATGATGTAACTAACGAAACAGTTGCAATTCTTGAAACAAGAAGAATATATTTGTGGCTTGCAGGCAGTAAATATTGCATTAAAAGTAAGTAATAAATCAAATTGTCTGCCAGATCTGGAGGATTGATTTCCTCGGCAATGTTCTGAAATTTCTCTGATAAATTCCCCTTTTTCCCTGCCGTACTTCATTTAGAAGAAAAATTATTGGAACTGAGTACTAATTTCACCTCCAGAGACGGATTTAAGAGATTATTATTAAGGGGGAGTGTAGGTAGTTCGAATTTTGAAGTTTACCGATTGGAACGAACAATTGCTGCCTGGGTAATTCTAGCAGAGGTGGCCAACAGCATTCTATGTAACAATACAAAAATGGAAGTACCACAGTTGGGGGTAAAAGCTAATTGTCTCCAGAATTGTGCGTGATATTATAAATGTTATAAGCTATAAGTCAATGACATTGTTTTTGTGGAAAGTAGAAGGCTTTGAACATGCGAGTGGGGCGAACGAAAAATTTTTGAGTTCACGTCCTTTATAACGTCAGAAAACGCCCTTTTGGCAAGTAGAACAAATACTACGTTTTTAGTTTATCTGGTACTCCTGTGACCTTTCAGCCATATAGATTTCACAGAATAGATGATGGCACAAAAGTGAACAATGATGATTTTAGATTTCCCTGACATTTCCCTGATTTTACAAAACAGGACCAATTTTCCCTGACAATACCGGTAATATTTTTGAGGGAATGGATTTCGCTGATTAAATTGGCATTCAATTTCAGGCATTTTCAGGAAAATATTTTAACTGTTCTAAAACCGTTCTATTGCTGTACAAAATGGGCTAAGGTGCGATCAGCATAAAGTATGGTGGCAGCTGAAATTGCCGACGCGTTACAAAACTTATCGAAAACTCCGGTGAAACTGTCGCATGTATGCCGATGAAACTGTCGCGCGTATGCCGCTGAAACAGCCAAATGCATCCGATGAAATAGTCGAATGTATGTTTACGTAACTGTCGAATTTACACAGATATAACTTCTGAGTGAATGCTTTAGCTGTCGAATGTATTCCGATTAAACTGCCTAAAACCATTGGAATTGCAGCAAGAATGACACAAACCTATTTTAGCACATGGCATGAGCGAAAACAGGCTAAAATTTGTCTCTAAATGTGGCTAAACTTCTCAAAACAGCGTACGATTTACCAAAAAAGAGGCAAGATTTGCAGACAGAGCTTTTTCCAGGGGGATTTGACGCCCTCACATCCCTCACCAAGGCCCTGGAGTCAACTTTCCAGATGAAAATTTGCCCTCTAGATCGGGGCACCAAAGATGAAAATTTTTTTGGGATGTGTTGAAAACATTGAAAGAGACTTTATCTTCTTGTAGACCTAGCTCAGATAAAAAAGTTTTAAATCGAGTTTTTGCAGGTACACAGTGCAGTGAGGCATACATACCTAGATGTGATATTTGTCTAGTCCTAGATATGATTATGTCTAGTCAAACTTACCTCGAGGTCAAATATTAATTTATTCGTATTGCTGTCTTGTACAACAGCATCCAATCCAGAAGAGAATAAACGAATAAGTGCGCGAAAGGCTTTTGACTGCTTCTGCAGTACTTCATGTGAAAGTAAATTTAGTCACCAAACGATGCTACCGACTGTCAATGATGCTACCGGCCGTATACGGATTCGAAAATTGAGGCGGCGGTACGCACAAATGGTTTGTCATTGGTTAGAGAACTCAATGTTAATTTGAAGAAGTCTCTAAAACGTGGACTTCATCCAGTCTTTACGCCAGTGCCTCATGAGATATTTTACTAAAGCTAGTAGAGTTTTCTGAAGCCGTGGTGGTATTTTAAAACTCTATGTTTTTGAATAATTCAACGAATTGTAAGATCAAGCTTTGATAAGACAAAAAGTCCAAAGAATAGTAGAAAGTGGAACAACTGATTCCTTTTCTTTTCTCATTCCTATCTTTTATCCAAAAGTACACTATCAGCATAAATAAACTACTGCTATTATTAAAAATTACCTGCTACTAAAATCAAACAAGTACGCTGCCGTTCTACATAGGAAGCGTGCTTTGGGAATCTAGTAATTTTGTAGGAAGGTTTTGGGGCAAACTCTAATGGTAGATGGGGTAAGGCATGAAGCAGTAAGGCGCAGAGAGGATTGCCCGTCAAAAGAAAAGACCTTACCCCTCATTGCGCGCCCAAAAAATTGAAGGCATATTTTTGCCTAAAAGAAAAAGTTTATCGAATTGACACAATACAACTAACAGAAGCGCAAGAGTTTGTCGGTATTAATAAGACTATCGTAAAAAATATAACCAGCAAAAACGGATATCTCTCAAGCTTCAGTATTAAAGAATTTACTGAATGAATGCTACGTGGTTTATCATTTCCTGAATTTTTAGACTCCAGTTTAAGTCACATGGGTCGATCCCCATTATTTGAACCTGCTGCAATGCAACTCATAATTCTAGGGAGTATATCAGCCCATGGGCACATCAGCCCAAGGCACATAAAAGATTATCAAGGTCAGTTGGTGAAAAACTACCATGACAGGCAGAGAAAAGATAGGAAACATAGATAAAGAAAAAAATTGCAGGCCTGATTGCTTCTTTCCTGCACTTCAGACGTCATGCCAGTGAAATGCCAAAGGAAGATGTCTTGCTTCTTTATTCCACCTTCTAAGTAAATTCACTTAACTCTTTCTTCCTTACACCAATCATTGAGCTTGCATTTGTTTCGAAATGTCTGGCGTATGCAAATTGAAAGTTCTAAAATGAATTTTTCATTGCTGCATGAAGTGTAAAACAATGGCTTCCATGGGTATTGTCTTTACCGAATCGCACACTATAACAACAGCATTGTTTTTGAAATCATCATTGTCCTATAGTTGATCATTACTGCTATAGGCAGGAAATTTTAGCCAGATCACATCAGCTATGGGCTAGACCTGGTAAAACAAGTGCATGGTGGCTGAATTTTCTATAAAAAGTTAAATTGCCCAAGAACACTTCGAAAGCTTCAGAGATTTTTGAAATATTTATACCAATTATGTGACGAAATGAGTTCCTTTGCTAGAAGGGGAGCAAGAGACTTCCCTTAATGACATAAACCAGCTTGCGATGGACAATGCATTATCGTACTATCGGTTAAAGCTTGATCAGGTTGTTATTTTTCATGTTTTGTGCAGTCCTTTGATCTTTTTAAAACTCAAATTCAGTATTGCACTTAATGAGTTTTACGTGTCAGCACAAAGATGTGTAGGCAGGTTCACCAAGCAGCTATATTATTAAGTCTACAGAATTGAAGAATAATTGACAGCTTGTGCCCGCACGTGCAGAGGAGGGGGTTTTTAATGAAAAAACGGACATGCGCAGAAAAGGGGAGGGAGGGGATAAAGACTGACAGAAATGTGGAGACTCCCATTCTGGATGAATCCTAATTAAAGTCAGCCATTTCAAGTTAAATAACAGAAATTCAATGAATAAGTCATTGAAAAATGCATGCTAGTAAAATAACAATCAACTCCAAACTGAACATTCTGCAAAGCCTGTAGTTGTAACTTAAGACGTTTTGCGATCGGATGTCTTTAAGTTACTGCAGCAAAATTTTAATTCCTATTGTATACGCCATTTTTGCCACTGTTCTTTGATGCTTTCTTTCCCACACGTAGTTGTCTTCAATCAATGACAACGAAAGGGTCGCATTTTTCGTATCGTTCAAAAACTACATCAATTGCTAGGGTATGTTAAGTATTTACAGTTAAATATTTTCATGCCGCTAATATCTTTTCTTTGCTCTGAATTCGCAACTTCATGTTCAAGATAGCAAAGCGCATTTATAGTTTAGAATAATGCGAACATCAAATCCTTAGAATATATTATTTACACAATTCTTCCACATAATGGAAATATCTAAATTCTTTTTCATGATAAGAAACTTTCAATAAAAACTGCCATCTACGGCATTAAATTGGCTTATCAGCAAAGATTCCTTGCAAATTGTTGTTGTACGGAGTTATCATATCATTACACAACAAGTGCTTTATCCACCAACGGAGAAAGTGATAAGAAAGAACACCTAGGAATCGTACCTGTAAATGGGTTTATATTGAATGGATATGAATTTCAGTTAAAATGAAATTTGTAAGTTTAGTAGAGTTCATTCGGATTGTAAAGTGATAACAATTTCAAACAAAACAGGAGGACAGCAACTTAGGGTTCCACGTTAATTAATGAAAATACCTTGAAAATACTCATTCCTACTGGCTGCATTTAATAGTCAAAGTCTTTAAATGATGTTAGATAAAAACTGCATTTAGTTCATGTTTGCCCTGCTAGTAAACTGAAACATGGGTTAATCAACTTAACTACATGGCATTTGCTTTAAAAAGTTACTTTTTGTGCCTATCAACATAACGCAATTTTACTTTACTTGGAAGAATTCTCAAAACTTCATCCTGATTGAATATGGATTTAAGAAATGTTTTTAATCACTTGAAATAGCTTTATACTGACTGAGCACTATAGCAAAGCATGATGATGCTGGAATTTGCTTTTTTATCAACAATAATGCTTATTTTCTTTTCCTAGAATGGCCTAACTAGGGAAAAGTAATGCGCACGAAGCTTCTAATCCATACAAGATGTTTCAATCCCATTTGGAGAAAGCAGATATTCTGCTTCTTTACGTAAAAAAAGTGTGCTGTAGAATGAATCCATCTTCTTTGGCTTCAGAAATGCATCCTGTATTCTATTGGACAATTTTCAGATCCCCTCCACATTTAAAAGAAGGCGTGCTGCTCCTATTTTCCCATTAGCAAGAAGCATGGCTTGCTGGAGGAGACTAGAGTTACATTCAGCCAAACAAGTAATTCTCAATCAACATACTATCTGAATGTATGTTTACATATTGCAAAAATTAATGCTTGACCATTTTATTGTTGCAAATTATGTCCATTAAATTGGAGAGAAATCAGAACACTTGTAACTGCAAAGTTTATCCATTGCTGCAAATTATGGCAATCTTTTGCTTTCCTTATCTCTGACTCAGCTATTACAACTATAGTAATAGCAAAAAATTTCGTTGGGATTTAATTTTGATGATGATAGGGCACCGAAATTTTATCCCAACAAGATTTTTGCCACCAAACTTTTAGAGCATTGAAATTTTTAAAGACTAAGAAGAATTGATTTTTTAATTGTTCATTCAAAATGCCCATTTTTCTTCACGAGATCCATATAGCAGGGGTGTCAAAATGACTTATAAAGTGGAGGTGCCTGGTAACAAAGTTCGGGAATAAATTCAAAATTGCGCTTATCTGTGTTGCTACAGTTTCAAATTCAAAGCTTTGGGAATATGAAAAAATGGAAAATAGTCTTCTAGGGTATCTTCTTCTGCAAAAAGGGTATAAAGACGTAAGACATAATATTTTATGCAAAAGATAATTGGACCAGTTCCCTCAGTCCCCAGGTTTTGACGCCATGTATTAACATTAATTGATTTAACTGTGAAAAATGAAAATAATTTATTTTCTTAAAATTTTGTTGTCATTGTTCATTAAATGCCAGTTTTGATGCAGTATTATCATTAGGATTACTAGAACATTCTCAGTTTCATCACTTACTCTTCAGCTAGTTTTTTCAAATTCCAAATCCCCTTCTGACGCAGTTTTTTTAGAGACATTGTAATTTTTCTCAATAATTCCCTTGAGTCTCTCTATAAATTACAACTTGTCCGAAGCTAATTCGTCTGCAGACTTACTACAATATTAATTGAATTTAGTTCTGTTTCTGTAACAATTAGCCAGAAATGAACCAGATTGCAAGGATTTTCTGTGTAAGTTCACGGCACCGAAATTTCCTTGAGCCACCGAAATTTTTGCAAAGATCACTAAAATTTTCAACCGAATAATTTTCTACCGAAATATTTTGCACCAACATTTTAAGCATAGTGTGTTTGTTTGGCATGAAACACAATTGTTCCACGAGGCACAAGTCCTCTCTAATGCCAAAAAATGAAATGACATTGCATTAAAGCGTATTTAAGAATTGAATTTCATACCTTTTGAGCAAGACCTAGAACATCATTTTGACACGAGAAACAAAGTTGATTGCTTCACCCCTGCATTTCGATCCAGGGAAAGCTGTAGCAATGTATATGAAACATGAATACCAAAGAAACTCGTATCAAAACGCTGAAAATATCCAATTATTGAGACTGCATGAAAAACCATTCAAGTAATCTACTCGCTGCCCGTGATAATAAAAATTATGATAGATAGATTCAGTAGGCTTTCGTCAACTTAAATTGAATCATACACTGCATTTTTCATAAAATTAGCATAGTTCCAGGGAATCAGCTTCAAAGCATTTTCCGCTGGTTCACAATTCGTACCAAAAAAATATCTTCGTAGAAATATTTATTCATTTCAATTGCTTAAGAAGCATGAGCGAAAAAGTAGAAGACAAACCTATATCTGGTAATGAGGAAGGAAAGAAGATGTTCATTTGACTCTAAACACCTCTTGCCAGAGGTTTTATTAGAGACAATGAGGAGGCAGATGCCAATTAATTGGCACGAAAACTTCAAAACTTTCTTCCTTGAATATTGAGAGGAAGCAACCTGTATTTAGCTTCAGCTAACAAAAACTATGTTCATCACTAATGGTAGATGTAAGTTCTTTGAATAGCAATATTTGTACAATGGCAGTTACAATTTACGCTTAGAACAACAGTATTTGCCTTTTAAAATATTGAGGTTTTACTAATGATAATGAATTATTTTAGTAATGGAGAATAGAGCAACTGATATGACCTTTTAAAATGGAAAGTACCGCACCCCACAAGCAGGTTGATCGCCACGAGGGGAATGGAGCTCTCTCATGCTCAAGAAATCATAAAAGCAGACTCAGGACCATTAAGAATATGATCGGTAAGATTAGATATAGTGAAATAGCGCCATCCCAATTTACCCAGAGACAATTCCTAAAATTCTCAAAGTCTGTCAGAACGTTGGAAAAAGTGCCTTTCCTTCATCGTAAAGTGACAAATGGCGGGATTCTGTGCTATCATAAGTCGTTCACGCTAATAAAATATGTCCCTTAAGACAATTCTTTGTTCAATTATATTGAAATGTAGTAAGTGCTTTCTGCCTTTCCGAGAGACTAGAGGGTGTGGTTAGGAAGCATTTTCTGCAATTTTTCCCCCAAGTTCCATGTTTTTTCTCCACCGGAGTTTATTTGCATAATGTTTGTCGAATGAGATAGTGATGTAACGTTTCCTTTGGTAATTACAACACTTACTCTAGCCATTTGCGTTTGGGCGCTACAGACACATATTGACAAAGATGTTTCTTACATTCCCATATTAGGGGAATTCATTAGCTCCTTGATGTATAAGTCTTGCTTCTGAATGAAAGGCTTGTTTTCAAATGGGAATCAACGTGCCATTTTACCCAATCTTATAGCTATATACCAATTAATGGTAAATGAATTATGGTATCGCACGCTCGTATCTCCCTGCAAAATCTTGCGGCGTTCCAATCACATTCTATGTTAGCCTATTTTTATTTTCTTGTGGAAGCAATCAGGCCTTTTGAGTTTTAAACCACTACTGAAATCCTTAATATTGTCTAGTTTTGGCATTGAAGTAATGGGAATCTATTACCAAAAGGGAAATAACGGTGGCTATACAGTTAGAAGAAGAGTTGCACGACAATCAGTTGCCCCAAAATAAGTCAATTTAGAAGTAAGTTTCAGTAAAGCATGAAGATTTTAAGAGTACATCATCTTTATTCAAAATATACTTACCGAACAGACTAAAATCTAAAACACTTAGTTAAGTTTCAAAAATAGCTTACAAACAATTTAGCAAGGGAAAGTGGAGAATACTAACCTACTTTAATGCAATATCTTTCACAGGTAACAGCTCCTATTGAAGCAAAAGCCAATTCCTCTGGAAGGGTGTATACGATAGTGGTCGTATTCTTGTTTTCTGCAAAGCAAATTGCACTCTTTCACATAAATATCACTAAAGCTGCCTTTAAGTAGAGACGCAGGTGTAGCTATTATCATCATCTGTCAGTAGAAAACAATGCAATCCTCTTGTTCAGAAAGAGGGTAGCTGTACTTATAAGTAAGAGATAAGCACCGTCAAAATCTACAGGTGATTATGAGATAGCACATTACTCATTCTGCTTTCAGTGCTATACAGTAGTTTTACATTTGCTAAATGTTGCCTACTTTACCTTTTTCATAGACATTCAAAATCCATAGATTGTATCACAGCAAGTATAAATTCAACATGCAGCTTGGAATTTGGATATCTGCCCATAGTGAGCAATATATAAGAGGTAAAGGGCCAAGGAATAATTAGCTAACATTATAGTTTATGCATTCATAAGTATCAGGTGTCATAAAACTCTACGCTCTATCAGGAAACTTGTGAATCTGTTAGCGATCATCGATGCATTGTTGCATCATCATTGGGGATATCTCTTTCATCAATTAGCTAGAAGTGCAAGTTTTTGCAGAAATTTTGTCGCTTGTCTACTTCTATTCAATGAATGTCTTAATTCAATTTTTGCTCAGGCTTATAAACTTAACCAGAGCACCACTTAATCAATCATACCTCTCAATACTGGTGAGTATACAGTG
>WIPJ01067516.1:34168-63522 GCA_018155075.1 Cassiopea andromeda | reverse complement strand
TTTTCTGTTTGTATTTTAGTTTCTTTCCAACAAATACTTCAAACATTCGAAAACGCTGAGGTTTTTCTACGTGTCCGATAGCTTAAATAGCGTGGTTAGCACAAATATTTCACGGAGCTTTGCTCCAGAGCTTCATTTCTTACATTCTAGAGTAATTTTTCAAAGACTGATCCCCTTTTCCCTTTCTAAGTCCCCTGGTTTTACACCATTCGGCACGTCTGATGCCCTGATAGCTAACACAATGCGTAGAATTAGTAGCATCGTCTTTTAGCCCTAAGAAATGATTAGGTCGCGAAAAATGTCATATATACTTCCAATAAAAGCTTTCTAGATGCACCCCTACATGAGATTCTCAATTTAACGATATCTTGGTGGCATCTAAATGGCTCATGTCGGGAAGAGTAAATTGATGCAGTTATTGTGTCACTCAAGATTTATTGCCACATTCCAAGGATCATTGCTTATGGAGTGCCAAGCAGGCAAATATTTCAACTATGACCATTTTATTTCACACCCAAGCTGTTTGCTTGAGAGCCCTTTAATTTTCTCTCAACTCCATTAGCTCCATTTATTCTTCTTAACTTTTTCACTATGCTGAGCCTTTTTACTATACTCAACACTTTACAGTGCACACAATTTCTTCAAAATTGTTATAAAGATGTTCTTCAACATTCTTGCAACGAAATTACTGGAATATATGAAGATGACAATTTTAATTGTTTGACACAGTATGTTTGTGCAAGGATGCAAGCAAGAGCTGATTGTTTGCTTCTTTCAAATTCTTCGAAAAATCACAAATAGAACCCCATGTGAATAACATGAAATGTCATGAGGCAAAACTAAAACTCCTGCTGCGTTCAAAATTACAGTACATGCTATCAAAAATAAAGTTGTTAGATAAAAGTGATCACACAAATGGCTTAATGAATATGTAGAATAAATACAGATAGGCGATCAATACTTATTTCATTTCTTTGCAATGTTGCAGTATCTTTGAAACATCTATGCAATCTCTATACAATCTGTAGGCAATCTATCCCTGTGGAACTTCTAGAATAGAGGCCACCAACGTCCGTCCGCTGCACATACAGAAAGTGCACATAAATTCTAAAAGTGCTATGATGATTTCATTGGGTGCATCATGTCAAGACATCAGCACCGCCAATTTCATTTTTCCCACAGCAGCACTCAAAGCTGAATAGCACGATCAAAAACTGGGCTCTATATTTACATCATCTGGTCCTAACAATAACAGTTTAGTACTGTTTTGGCTCCAATGCCCAGAAAAGCTCGCAAACCATATTCTAGATAGCTTCATTTTTGATTGGGTATTAATGCAATCAGAGTTCAAATGTTGTCATTGACACAGCTAATGGCTATGGAACGGGTCCTCTTACTGCTCACTATTCACTGCTAATATGACTTTGAAATATACGACACATTAAGTTCGAAATAAATCATTACGGAGGCAACTAAGACTTTCAACAGAAGTCTATCGAGCACGGATTTCAACATCTTTTCATGCTGGAGTTTTACGTTGAGTCATAGATTGAGCTTAGACCTAGATCTAGGAGCAGTAAATATTGATTTTGAACTTCTAATTTTTCCATTTGCTTATGGGTAGACAGTATACAATTTATGTCATCAATCATTGTTTATTTTTTGCGAGGACTTAATGAATTTGTAAGGATATTATTCATCAACAATATCTTCATCATTTTAACCATTAATAGATGCCGAGAAACCATTGGTTCTGTTAAAATCTAAAACAATGTTTTGAAAAATTTAATTTTGATTTTGAAAATGCTTTCAGTATCCAAACTATACCTTCATATGCATTTCCAAACCTGTATTAGTTTTGCTAGCATATAGAAATGCTTGTTGGCTTCAAGCAACATGTTTAAAAAAGCGTTTCCCTTTCTAAGGTATTTTCATCATGGCCTTCGTATTGTTTTGATACAAAGTAATTGCTTCAAAGGTCACTTGAAAATACTATGTACCTACCAAGTGCATACAACATTTAAAGTTCTAAGCACAAGTAAATACATATGTAAATTATTACCTTAAAGCATCTTTGAGGAAAAATCTACCATGTTTGTGATGTATAAATTAACTTACAAGATAACTCCAATTCAAACGACAAATTTTCAATTTCCATTCACTCTCCTGGCTTACGTTGCTTTTAAATAAAGCTTCTCATAAAGCAATTAAAATTTCATTGAATTAAATATATCCCTGGGGAGTAAATGAAAGAAATCTGATCGCTAAAGAGCGTCTTTCTATTTAAACCTTTCATGGTGTTTGTATTATATCGCAGAGCACAACTCTCAATTTAAGTTGCTTCAACGTATTCCATCATCCGGAATCCATTGAAATGCTTTGGGCTCTTGCCGGCAATTCAATTTCAAAAAACCAAGTATAGTGTTTATGATCAATAGAATGAATAATGCATAACAAATCTTGGCTGAATTTTTGCGTTGATCTAACACCTCTACTTGTTCAAGATATAATTATGTTTATCTGAACTGTTCCCTTGAGCCCCTTAAACAACCACAAGAGGTGATTTTCATCAGACGTCAACTACAGAAAGAATTTTGTCTACCTCTTAGTTGCAGCTAGCAAGCGTTGTCCCGTATGTCTGGTTTAGCCTACAAAGCAGGATACCGTATTTCTCCGCCTATAAGCGGCCCCAAGTATAAACACCCCCCCCCAGTTAGGCCATACAGGAGTATTTCTCAGATCAAAAAAATAGTAAACACACAAATGGTAGTGTACCTTTATTATGCTTTATAGATGAATAGATAAAGATTGTCAGTCTTCCTTATAAAAGAAAGATTGAAAGCAGCGACAGTGAAAGTAGCATTGACGATTAATATTGTGACTTTGGTGGTACCTGAACACATTGTTGAAAGAATTCATCTTTAGTTAATATTGAGATTTTTGTTAAGATTATAAAAGTAATTGATATTACTGTTATTGTTTGACCAATGACTTAACACTATGTATCTCTTTTCCTACTTAGTTCTATTTTACACATCATATTAGCCCTCTCCCCACCCGCAGATAAGCCAATCAAAAAAGCCTTAAGAACCCAGATATAAGCCCTGGGCTTATAGGCTGAGAAATGCGGTATTCCACAGCAGTGGATGCATGGTTATTTCTGCCTTAGGTGGCCAATAGCTTGCTAGCACCCTCTCCATTCACAACTAGACGTGAATCTGTAGTTGCCCCACAGTTACTATGGCTACTATGACTGAAACAACGACTGTAACCATTAAACTACCATCTAGAACGACATACATGAGTTACCCAAATAACTTAGCTCTGAAAAGCATCAACTTGCGCACATTTTGCGTAAATTACAGAAACCAAATGAGAAGAAGATTATTCACGGAGCAGAAACGAGAATCCAAGCACGCAAGAGCACAAGCACCAAGGCCTTTACTGGCCTCTCACTCTCTCCTCTGATGATTTTAATGATCCCTCCATTAAACAGCTTTCATTTTTCATGTCCCCCTTGTCCTAGTATGTGAAAATTTTATGCCATACTCTAAAGCAACTAATTACAGTTTAGCTGTACTGTAAGTTTAAATCTATAATCATCTACTTTCAGCTTTAAATAAATAGTAATGAAGCTGATAGTGTCAGTGGCATGCAATTTATATCTTAAATATATCTGAAGAATGGTGCAGAGAATGAAACTAACAGTTTTACTGATGTGATATATTTTGAAGAAACCATCAGGTTATTTCTGATGACATCTTCTCTTGACTTCATCTTGATGTCTCCCATTGAAACCTTAAAATTTTTATGACCCCTCTAAATATCATTTGGCCCCCTACCCTGCATTACTAATGATTGATCCCTAAATGTACTTAGATTAAAATGAAAATGAAAAATGAAAGTTTATATCAAAGCTGCGCTTTTCAACTAATCCTAAAATAATTTAACATTTACGTCAAGGCCCACACTGAAGAACATTTTTTTGGCAAGCTCCTATCTGTTTCAGCACCCATTCCTCTCTTCTAGCACCCATTAGTATTGTTTTCTTGGGGCACACGGCTCTCCCAGCCCCCTTCTAGACCACAAATGGTCTACGGGGGCCTTTCATGAAAATCTGGCAAAAATTGCATTCCCCTTTGAAATGCTGTGGTCATTTTTTTCAATTGAAACAGTTTTCCATTCATCTGCATGGAAAACTCTGACAAAGAGGAGCTTGTAGGGAGAAAAAAATTGCTAACATTTCTTTTGAATGAATGAATACTTATATGAAGCGTATGATCTGCCCAATAATATTGAATATTACGAGAAGTATGTATTTGTTTTGCATGCAATGCTTTCACAGGAACTGGCCTAGAGTGCTCTTTTTGTACTCCAAAGAAGTACATTGCTTCAATAACCTTGTCTTGAACATGGTTGCATACAGTTCATACAATTCTTGTATTGCTGGTATTGATAGAATTTTAGCTGCACACGTGAGCACAGATTAATTGCCTATTTGATTTTCCATCCTTTCAAGTGCAGCTTATCTTATTTCATGAATCAGTCCTATATTTTTTACTTCAACTTTTGTGTCATCTACTTGTTTTCGTAAAGCTTTTCGATCTCCTTCTTTTATCAGCAAATTCAATTTATCTCTCTCCTCTTCCATTAATAATACTGATCATTAAAACTCTGGCCGGTTTTGTTGACAATGTCTGGTTTTAGCAGATTTATTGCAGACGAGGGGCAGTCACCTCAGAAAGCTTTTAAATGCGTTTTGATTTTCCGCTATCCAATATGTAATTAGCATTTGAATCAGCTGTTAGATAAGTTGCAACTCTTCGAACAGAATGATAAAGATTAATTGAATACAATTAGGAAGGCGTTGCTTGAAGAGAGTGTTCTGGATGTTGAATATATTTTTTGCACCGCTCCATCAATCTCTAGCCGCATTTACCCCACTGTCATATTTAAGACGACCAAACGGTTTTGCCGGCGCATTACTCCTAATTTCATATTTCTTACACAGCATGTTTAATGTCATGAAACTTCTAATGCTGCATTGCTTCGAGCAGTTAATGGAGAAGTATACGGGTATTGTTATTCAAGGAAGCTAGCTCAAGGCGTGGTACTAAGAACTTCTTAATGTTTTGCCACGTTTTAGTTCTAAAAGTTTCTTAAAAGTTTCTTAATTTTACGAACTAACTTGTGGTGACATTATCAACAAAACATGAATGCAGCAAACTATTAGAGCTATTACAAACAAAATGCGTCCATACGAGTTAAATTTCAAAGCTCATGTTTACATTGCATTGCTTCAGCTCTATGTTGGGCTAAGCAACCGTTTCGATGTGTTATTTATTTGAAGATTCCTGACTCTTCCCTTGTAGTTTTAAAATTTTTTTAAATTTTAGAGGGTCTAGTACTAGGTTACTTATAAATTGGTTTCTTATGAAACATACTTTGTAGTAAATGGATTGCCTCGCAGTCGCACTTTTACCACTCTTTCGGAGATGCAGAAGAAGTAAACTAGCCATTAGTCTTTATATTTGTACGTATGCCAGCTTTTGTTTCTTTGCTCTTGCTATAATTATTGCTTTTGTGGATATTCCATGATTTATACCTATGTACTCATTTCATATAGGCATCCAATCCATGGATTATTTATGTGTAAATAGCCTAATCAAGTTTTGAACTGCCTTCATATTTATTGAAGAATACGCCAGTGAAGCTTAAAAAACAGCATGAATTTGTGTGCAATGGGTGTACAGTAACTTGCAATTCAAGGGCCTTCTTCTGTGTCAACGCCTATGCTATACCCTTGAAAACTAAATAATCGTTTCCCCAATTTTTATATTTCTAACTTGTTCCAGACCCAAAGCTAATTCTAAGCCCTCCTCTTCAGTTATCAGTCTTGGCTACTCCATGTGTGGTATGGAGCTGTTTCTAACCTTTATTTAGTCAAATCAACATCGTTCCTTATTCTCTCTTCATACTTCTTTTTAGGCCTTACAAAGAAGTGCGAAAGTATTTCATCAAACATCTATGGCTCCTTTTTTCCAACCACCCTCCATTTATTCCAACTACGCTCATTACTAAGCTCATTAGAATATTTCTATTTCCTAATCTGTTCCCAGCCTCGAAGTTATTCATTACTCTAGAGTAGTATTTTCCAAATCAGTTAGAACAAATTGCATGTTTGGACATTAAAAGATTGAACGTCAAAACTATCACGTAAAGCTATGCATTGAGTCCCGTTTTGTGCAGAATAGCCAGCCCTCCTAAGAGAGCTGGTCTTCTTTTCCAGTCTTTGGAAATGGACTGAGAAAGAAGGCTAGCCACCTTAAAGGGCCTGACACCTTTCCATATAAATATGGCAGGGATGTAGTTTTGGGAAGCTCATGGGGGTGCAATCTTCTTTGCTAAATCTCTTGAAGCCTCTGGGGATTTCAGCCCCCCTTTGGATGTCAAATTATTGAACAGTTTTGTTAGCTTTTCATACTTTGCTCAATTTTGCAAGCTCAATTCAATATGTTCCATATTACAATATAGTATTATAGCCTGGCACAATTTGGTGTTCATTGGAAACATCGAAGAATGAATGGGAGTTCTTTTGGACGATTCTAAAATGGCGTGGTCTTCAAAACTATTTTTTGAGCCCCCTTTGTTAAAAATTTAGCTCTTCACTGAACATGGTCTTAGTTTCAAGATATTAAAAACTACACTAGAAGTCAAGGAAACAACTTCTGAAAGACAACAAAATTTATTGCAATGACCATGTTACTTCAATATGTCCTGGCCAGCGAGGGTCTTCCTTTATTCGTGTGATGTTTCCGTTATATAACGATTACACCAAGAGATGATGATGTGAATATTGGGACTCAAACAACGGTCCTTTATTGGAGTAAATTTTGTATTCAAGTGTCCATTGATGCAGACTTCACTGTATTGTTCGTGTTTATTTGATCAGTCAGTGCCATGGCTTGGTCTCCAACTTATGAAGTATTTGAACAATATAGGGTCCGAAGGAGTATTTTAATCAGAGACGCAAAGACCCTTTGCCTTGTGAATGAAGTTTGATGGTTTCTTTCTCTCTACACAGGATGCTTGAACTTTCCATATATTGGAATCTGTATTATCATCTTTGATGACATATATGTCATTAAAGACCCTAATTGCAGGAGATTCAAGGAACTCCGATTCATTTATTCATTCATTCATTTATTCATTCATTCATTCATTCATTCATTCATTCATTCATTCATTCATTCATTCATTCATTCATTCATTTCACATATTTAAGGAGGGTGACCCTTCAGTAGTAACTGATTTTCAAGGGGCCCCCCATCTACACTATACTTACATATCTACCACAAAAAAGTAATAATTAATAGATATGAAACCTAATTACAATATTTAAAAAGTCTAATTACAAATCTTAAAATAACAAAATATGCAATTTAAAACGGTTGTGATAATTTGTAAATACACTGGCGCAGGCTAAATAAAGCACTTAAAGGCTTTAATTGAAGAAATTTCTTTAAACTCAGTTGAAAGGGCATTCCAACATTTTGCACCTCTGAATGAAAAAACATTTTTGTCCATTAGCAGAGCTTTTTAAAGGCAGCCTTAAATCAGTATTTGTATTTCAAAGACTGCGTGTGGCATTAACGGTGTTTTTAGTAAAAATATCGCAAAGGTATTGGGAGCAATGTTTTTTAAGCATTTAAAGACTGTTAGATTTACTTGGCTATTAATAAACTCGTCATTTGTTTTCCAACCCAAACTTTGGATCAGAGGTTTGCTTGGGGCATTAAAATGACTGTTGGTCACGATGCATGCTGCTCTGTTTTGGAGCCTCTGCAATTGTAAGATGTCAGTGGAATTGCAACAGCCACAAACAGAGCAGCAGTATTGGAGTTCTACGAGCCTCCGCGTAGCATCGAAGTCGCTGCGCATTTAACAGCTTATGTCCTTGTAAATATCCTTCTGTTTTAACCAATAACCCGAAAAGTGAGACATTGTTACTTAGAGAATACTTTACTTTCTAGATTAGTCAGTTATATATTGCATGGTAGAACTGAAAATGTTTAAATCGCTCATTAAATCACTAAGAAGCTTTACATTCTTTCTAGCAAAATCACTCGTTCCCTGGACACATGTCACAGGTGCTTCCTTGCTTTCATTCATAATGTCTAACTTTTAGTTCAGTGCCCAAATAACAGTTGCTGAATTACAGGTAGTTGATCAACACGAAAAGTAAAAGTAACATACAAAGTTCTTCTCCAACAATCTGCTCTTGAAGGTTTTGCATTGCTTCATAAAACTTAATTTCGTTGCTGCACGTTATCGTCTAAAACATTAGTCGTAGAGCAACTGATTACCTCTTCCAAAGGAGCTCTGTTATAAATTTGTTCATTCTGCAGATCAATAATTAAATTTTCTGTTATTAACTTCTTTTGGTTTATCATATCTGAAGCAACATGGAGCTGGTTTGTTTTACAGACTACTTTGAATAATTTCAAATTCCTTGCTTTTCCAAAGAACAAGCTCTAACAGGCATCGGAGAATCGAGGACAGAACCAACAGTTATCCACGCAGTTCCATGTTTATCTATCCAATGCTAATATGGTACTGTCACTGAACAAAACGCACTTTAAGTGACTAAGGTAGAGTGGACGAAAGAAGACTTTCATATGCTTAAAGGCACATATTGAGGGATTAAAACATCTTGTCAAAAAAAATCGATTCGATTTTATTTTATCCTAAATAGCTTTAAATGCACAAAAGCTGAATTATTGGCATGTAACAGCCTTGAGATTGAAGCAAGGCTTTGTTTCTTTGTACTTACAAATTGCGCCTGTAATTTGAAAAAACCTTTTTAAAACCATCCTCTTCCTACTTCCTTTCATCTATTTGCGGCATTTTTATTCTAAAATCTTCCTTCAAGATATTCTTCCAATCCAGTTTGTCATGTGACTTGCTAAACATTACAGTATTTAACTAACTTTTTCATTCTTCAAATAATGATTATTTTTCCATCATTGCTATACAAAATGGAGCAGCGAGCATCAAGTGCCCCTCCTACCTTTCATTTATGGAGCAAGGAGCAAAATGATACCACGGTTATCAAACAAGCTGTTGGAAGGAGCAAAATTTGATTAGAGCCTACAGCTATCTATATTACGATAAGAAATAGCCCCTCCCAAAGAGATGGCTTGGGAACCCTCAAAATCTCGTCTTGCTTTACTCACTATAGTAGTTGATGTAAATCTGCTCCTGTTGGCCCCCCTTTGCCCAATCTTTCCGGCGTCTCTGAATACTTATGTTGGTGTAAGCCTTCTACAGAGCTGCTAGCAAAAGTATCTCTTATGGAATATTATAAAATATTGATGCAACAAAATCAGGAATCACATCATAAAAAGCAGCTTAAGTGCTTGATATTGCAAGTATAGAAATAGGATGTCAAATATGGACATAAAATGTCACGTATGGAAATGGATGCCATATATGGAGATAGCATGGAAATAGATTGCATTTTATATTTCTATATTATCTATATTTATTTATTTATATTTATATTATCTATATATTTATTTCTATATTTATATTTCTATATTTTTATATTTCTATATTTTAGAATAGATTGCATGGAAATAACATGCCAGGCATGAAAATTGCATGCTTCGCATAGAAATAGCACTTTTTGAGGAAATTAAAGTGTTTTCTGTACACTGGAGTAAATCCGATTCTCACCTAGCATTAGTTCATGTGCAAGAAATGAGCATCAATAGATACTCCATGAAGATGATAGCAATTAGGAAGCAAATAGTGAGCAGTTCAAAAATGTAGCTAGACGTTTTTGATGAATGGAACTGCAAGCAGTCTACGAAGTATTTTGAAAAAATTTCCTATTGCAACTTATTTGCCTTTATCTAGAATTACTATACACTATTTTATTTCATGTAGTTTCCTTTTATGTCATGTCATGTCAGTGCATTTTCATTCAATTCTGGAGGGCAGCCCTTCAGCTGTAGTTGATCTGCAATACACCCCCACTAATATAAAACTTTAATGCAACACCCTAATATAGCTAATTTGTAAAAAACCCCTACAGTGATATAGCTATGAAAGAATTGAAGAAAAATGAATGAATGTAGAAGGACATAAACTAACTATTGTAAACAACAACCAAACAACTACAGTATTATTGGTTTGTGATAACGTAGAGGTCGATTGTTTTATATTTGCGATATATGTCATGATATATATGTATGATATGTTTGATTTCCTTAGAAGTTTTTTCTTGTATTATTTCAGGTGTGCATTTACGTTTTTACCTTCTTTTTTGATGCTCGTGCCCTTTCATAGGAGGGGCAAGGGAGCAAACGTCCCCTTCTTTTGCTGTCTACTGACTTAATTTTTTCACATTTTCTTCTTACATTCGTTCTTCTATCCGGTTCGATCTCCTCTTATCCTCAGAATTTCATGACTTGCCACGAGATGCAACAATGGTTGGGGGCATATGTTTGTGAAAAGTAACCCTTAAGTTCAAATTCTAACGTCATTATGACGTCATAATCAGTGCACGTGCCCTTCTCGAAACTTCTGCTCCTCCTGACCTACTATTGTTCCGGAGTCCCGGTTAAAAGTATAGTTAAGAGTATATTCCTCAGAAAACCCACTTGCTCTAGTGATTAATCGATAATTAGAATACAATCTCATACCAAATTACATCTAACTAAAATAATGCCTTCTAATGGGAATCTCACTGCACAAACCTTTTTAATCAATAGATCTGGAGATGAAAATTTATGAATAGAAATCTCCTTGGGATGTTTATGAAACCAGGTGTACAAGGGAAGTGAAAATAAACTTTCTTGTACTTAATGGGCTGCTTTTCAGTTATGCTCTATTAGCAAACAATGTACTCACCAATTTAAAGACTGAAAAAGTGAAGGTTATTTTCTTTCAATCCAGCATGCTACTTGATTCTATCGGTACTTTGAATATCCTACGAGAAAATGAATATTTGGTAGACTCTTTACATTGGTGGTCTTCAAAGGATGGCATTTGCTATAAACCATAGATTGATGAAAAAGAATATATATTGTTCTCTCTTACATTCATAACAAAAATAAATTTTGAAGGCATGAATATTGATATCATTATAAATATCATCACTGAATGCATATACCCGTTAAGATAGACAATGACATTGATATCCATGCCAGAATACAATCTTATGATTATTTTAGAATTTCAGCTTCCAAATGAATTCTCTTCAGCTTCCAACCACAGGTAAGTGTACTGGTGACAAGCATTATTACTATTAAAATTTCATGTTGGTTTTTTGCCGCCTCTTGCTTAAGGTAGCCATGTGATCGTAGCACAATTATTAGGAAGTAAGTTTTGTAGTAAAATAAGTTTTACTTCCTAATCCCTTCCAATTTTAGGGAATTGCCATTCCTCAGCCAAGATGTATGCACAAGTCAAAAATTTCAAGCTGCAAATATGAGATGGAGATAGATGCATGAGACTCCATTCGGCTATTACTAACCAGTGTTTTAAACTGGAAAATAGATTGTGTTTGTTATAAATTCATACATCTATTTATAAAGCAAGTGCAACTGTACTTTTCAAGTGTCCGACAAAACTTTTTACAGCCTGCGGATGAAACTTTTTCTGCTTGCACACATAAATTGGCTAAATTTCCTAATTTCTATATTGTAAAGTACTTACATGTTTCAACTTTTTAATTTATGTATGCTGATAGGATAAGCATTGAAGAAATAAGTAAAATAAGAATTGAAACTTAAGAAAATAATGATGGCTGGTGCTAGCTAGCCTGCAAAGATTGAAGCTACTTGCGGGTGGCACCCACGGCTTTGTTAGACCCAGTATTTTTCTCTCATATGACAGTTTCTAGCTTCGGTATTGCTGAAAAGATGAGTTCTTGTAGCATGATGGAAGATGTTCCATTGTTGTTAACGCTTTTCACTGCCCTTCTGGCACACCCATTCATGCTAGCATTGACCTCCATAAACACGCTTCAGTTTTGAAGCTATATCAATTCTTGCACAAGAATCCTATTACCTGCAATGTCTATCATCATATCAGTGTCTGTAATAAGTGATCATTGATCAATGATCGACCTAGTGATGGTAGAAGGGTCTAGCTTTTATTGATGGCAGACTTGCTCTTTGCAATTTTTCAGAGCACTTATTGTCTAGCCATCCAGCTTTGAGTGGAACAGTCCTGCTTCTAGAAAAATTGTTCCACGTCCCGCACTAAATTTGTGCAAGCACTGCCGGTGTTTTATGCAAGCTACTTTCATAAAAAAGAGGTTATCAAAACAAAAAAACCCACATATTCTATTCATGTGCAAAATACAATTTGATAGAAGCATTTTTTATATCCAGTAGTACCACGGACCCCCAGAAACTTTCTTGGCCCTTTTGTTACTCCCAATTTTCTAAGAAGGTATGCATTTTTGAATTGTGAATAGCTAATTCACTGCAAGCAATTGAGGATTAAGCCGAAGTACATGGAATCAGCATGGCACTTTTGGATTCGCAATGTACTTTGACTTGTACGTTACGTTTGTCCAGCTTTCTTTGTAACCTCTAACCTTGGATGTAAGGAATAGTTTATAGCAAAATTCCAAATGTTAATACATTCTTGTTTTTAGTAGTTTCAGTTACTTCATCGCCTTGTAATCTCACTTCATTGCCATTTCCTCTGCTCTCTTTTATTGCTGTTCTTTCATTTACAGAGTCTGTTTATCTTAGCCTACCTAGATTTCACCCTCTAGAAGTTCCCACGTCCTTCTTTCTTGATTCAGTTGCAGCACGCCACTGAAGAGACACGGTATAGACCTTTACGAGCCCAGGAAATTTCCGTCAATCTTGTGCTTTGCTAGATAAATAATCAAAGGGCACAAACGGCAGGCCAGTTTCGACATTTTTTGAGTATTGAATAGGTATCCCAGTTTGACATGCTGAGTAAGTTTGACAGTCCGGAAGAAAAAGTAAAAGTAGTATTAAAAGATCAATTCATAGTTTGATGTTTACTTGATCCTCCCATTGTCATAGCCTCAAAGCATATCATATTGGCATGAAATACAAAGAAGAAAGAAACATTTTAATTTCCTTAAAATTGTCTTTAGACAATCTATTTCCATAAAAAGTTCCTTGTGGAGGTCACATTTCCTTAAAATAAAGGAAGCACTGATTCCATACCATCACAGCAACAAGTGGTTACTACTTCAACCGAAGCCAGCCTGATTAAGAGGCAGGCTTGATATTGCTGGAGTATATGCATGACCCATCAGTATCACTCTTATTTTGAAGAGGAAAATCACTTCAAATAATAAAATAAACCCTTTTTGTTTTAGGAAAAAGTTTGATTTTGCATGCAAAATAATTGTTGATTCTCATGGGCCACCATACACCTGTTCTAGAAGAAGAATTAATCAAGTAAGTAGGTCAACGTAGATCATAGAACCTCGAACAGACTGGAATGTTGGTGCTAAAAAATTAAAGATGGGATAAGAATAGAATTCTAAAATATTGAAATATATTTACATAGATATAGTTGACCAGAGATATAGCTGAAGCAAATAAAGGTCAACTTTATTTAATTTACAATATCCAAACTTAAATAAAATGACTACTTAATAGCAAAACTAAATATAAAGACGGCAGTTATATCATAACCCTTTCCAAATTCTGATTTCCACGTTGAATTCATAACTACTTTTTATAGCTTTACATTGATCTGGAAATTGATTCAAAGTTAATAATGCTGCCCCTAAGTGAAAGAGACTGATTGCTATACTCTTTCACTTTTATTAGGGAGTTGGAGAATGCTTTAATCTTAAGGTCTATGGAAGCATTTTCATAGGTAATAGCAAGCCGATGCCTAAATGCGAAGCCATTTAAAAGAAGCTCCTATGTACCTTTCCAGGCAAGCTTCGCTGCAGTGAAGACATGTTTAACGAACTTAAGCATCATTGCAACATGAGGAAGGTTGATATGAATAAGATGCAATGGTACAAAGATTAGGATTCCACAAGTAAGCTGGAAGCATTGAGAAAATTTATGTGCCATAAATGACTAATTACTTCTAATGAACTTCTTATATACTTGAGGAAAGAAACCGCTTTTAGAAGTTGTAAGCGCATTTCAATTCGTACATTATAGCACACCCCAAAATTTCGACGGTTTTTTCCAAATTAACATCATCTTATTTCCTTTTCATTGAACAAGCCTTCTGTGATAATAATATATGTATTTATAAAAATATATCACGTGACTAAAGAAAAATCCTGCATAAATGTTCGTTGTTGATAATTTATTAACTTCCTTTTAATGAAAAATTAATAGCATGCATTTGCAAACTTTCCTAATTGTAGGTAGCCAGTGGAAAGTGTGCCTGATTAAACTATAAGAATTGTCTACTGTGACAAAAGAAACTAAATCAAATTTTTTACAATTCCCGGGCTGTCCATGCTATATTTCTAAGTCATAAATATAACAGGTTGTGCTTATTGACAAGCTAATAGGTCTTTTAACAATAAGGAAGCAAGCTTGTTTATCAAACTCGAAATTTTTGACCATATCCAGAAACGGAGATGATGATGATGCTCACTGAACCGACTGTATCAATTAATAGATTCATGAAATGGAATTTTTCTGGAATTCAGTGCCAATATCAACTCGCTATATTTTGATTTTCTTCTGAGTTTAGTTCTGAGGAAAGGTTGCACGCATAGCAAATGGCTAAGTCAAGAAAAAAAAACGTTGAAAGAAGGAGGAGATCAGTAGTGACTTTGCATTCTGCTGTTTTTGATGAATACGGTAGGAAGATCCAACTGGAGTTTGCCATGTACGGCTTCGAAATGAAATTCACAACAGAATTATATCATCATTTAATGCAACTTTGATCATGATAACTCTTAAAGCCTGTTACATTAACGACGAAGCTTTTCAGCACCTAAACATAGGAAAAGTCTGATGATGACCCTATGCCTGATCTGACTAGACTTTTTTGACTAGGAAGCGTGTCATTTATGCATTGTGCTGTGATAGTAGATCTGCTTTTAGCATTTGGCTTTGCATAGAAGACCAGACAGAGCACACAATTAAAGAGATTGATTCATTATAAACGGAAAGGAAGATTTTTGAGATGTAAGATAACTATAAATCCTTTCTTATTGAGCAGTTCTAAAAGCTCCTAAAATTTCTATAGAATTTCAATATGTGTGGTACTGAAAATTTGTACTGGAGCTTGTCATTTCCAAAACTTCTTTTCTCTCTTTGTATGTGGAGGATTTTAGAAAGGTATTACTGAGAGTGGCATTTATAGGAAGTTCAAACCACTGAAGTACTCTCTAGAAGCCGCACTATCGTCATATGCCAGGAGGAGCTTGAGAGAATGTCTTGATGGAGAAGCAATTTTTTTCTTTGAGTGATTGGGGAGCTTATCAACATCTGACATCAAAGACATAACAGATATCAAACAATTCGGATTTGTTTTGCAAATTACGTAATCTGAAATTCAAATATCTATCGAGATGGTGAAAAGAATCTTGGCCTTAAATGAACGGATAACGGAACAATTTTTGATGTTAAGGTTCGGTTGAATCCGCATAGATTTCGATGATTACTCTCTCATTCCAAAAGTGACAATATGTATAATGATATAAGTTTCAATTTCATGTGATGTCATCAATCAATAACCGTGTTTGGCAGGGGTTCATGTGCTCCTTCATAGTGCCATGTGCTGTCATTAACCCATAACCTTTTCAGAATAAGCAGAAAGGTTGAGGCATGTCTTGCTTTTCCGAACTTAATTTGCAGGTTATGATGGGAGATCGTGCCCAGGTTTAGTGGGCTACCCATTTAAAATGCCTGCACATAATTGAAAAGAGCTCAAAAAAACTTTTTTATAATAGTCACATAAAAGAAGAATACCAGAGTAAAAATCAGAATTATAGCAGAAACATTATTGCAAAAATGTTAACCATTCTTCAAAGTCTGAGATATGAACAATTAAAGTGTACATAAATTGCTGGAAAATTAGCGCTTAGAAAAAGGTCTTTGAAATTTGCAGTAGAGGTTTTGAAGTCGTTAATACCTTTTATGACTGAAAGAACACTACAGCTATCTGCATTTTGAAAGCATATAGTGTTGAAATCAGTCCAAATAGTGTTTCAGCAAAAATAGACGATTTTAAAGTTAATGAAAGTAATATAAAGAACTTATCCTTTGAACAACCAACGTTTTGGTATTCTTTGTAAGACAAATCTCATGTTGGATGTAGCGAATGTCATTTTGAATAAGCCAGATTGTAAATGTTACTAGTAAACATATGTATGCACTTACGCTTAATCAGTACTCTGCCAATATGCATTGTGAATCAAATGTCTTATTTTCTTGGAGCATATTTCAAAAGCTTTGTAAAGATAGATAGAAATGATCGATTTCAAATACAGACTGCAATTCTAGCGAGAAAATATGATACAATATATGGATACTTTCCTGGGGAAAAAGTTCTTTGAAATTTGCTCTGGAGGTTTTGAAATTTAAGTTAATATAATCTAATGGAGATAAAAAGCAGTATTTGATTGGAAAAACAACTATTTATGTTTGTGGGGAATACAGTCCATGCTAAAGGATGGAATGAACATTTCCCAAAGAAGTGCCTTAGGAGCCCTCATTTTCTCTGCTCGACTTGCTCAACCATGGTATTTTGTGCCCTTTTGCTCCTATTGGCCCCCGTTGCCCTTTTTTCGTTCTGGCACCCCTGCTCATCAGTATATTTTTATACTTGTTTTTGTTATCAAGCTCCTAACTGCCTACAAATTTTGTGCTCCGTGAAGATTTTTGCCAAAGTGCTACAATACTGGCTTTGAACATAAACTGTTGATGTTTGAACATGTGTTACCACTGGTGGCTCGTGCAAACATTTTTAGGTGGAGCTGGTGACGTCACAGTACAGTTTTGGGCTAGAGCAAGGTGATATCAAAAATAGTTAGGTTGTCGTTCATTCATCAGTTTTAAGCAGCGCATTAGTTTTCAATGGCCGATGATGATGATGCAGTTCATTATCCAACTGGAAAAATGATTGTTGAATGTTGGATATCATCGTGGGAATCAAAGTTATTTTGTTAAAAACCATGTGCATAAAATAGTCCCGAAGAGAGTGCCACTGTGGCATCACGACGATTGGGAACATCTTTTATAGCAAAACTTCATTCGTCTGCTTCTTTGCTTTTTAAAGCTGTAAACAGCCTTTTCGTCGAATCCTTCAAGGGGCATTCAGCAACCACGTACGCTCAATTTGCATTAATTTTGACCACCTCCTCTTGTACACTTCCATACTTTTTGGATGTGCCCCCTCCTAGATATTCAAATTTTCCTTCATCTCATTATTTTCAAAGTGTGAAAAAGTCAATAAATAGCCGAGAAATCTAAAATTATCGCAGCTTTGTACGAATATCAAGGGGGAACTAGGCTATCCTCTTAAAAGATGGTTATGTTCATTTACGATGCTTTCCAAATAGTCAGCGTTGGAGAAGTACATAAACGTACCTACGTCCTTCGAGGAATCCCCTTTCCCCCTTGTACGCTTTAAGCGCATTTTTATACGGTTTTACATGCACCTACTTTTTGAAAGGCCCCCCAATACATTTTTATCGTAGATATGAAACTAGTCCTAATCTCTTCACTTAGAGCTTCACTTAGCTTTTAAGGTTTTCCTCATCAGACTACCGAATTCATACATCATTCTTCAAGAACTCTCTGATGTCAGAAATCTCCTATATGAAAAATGGGGATGATTTAAAGTAAATTGAACTCCTCGGAGCTACAATGTCTGCCAAAAGTCTTGGAACACTTCCTGTGATTTATGCTATAGACGAAGTACAAAATCCCCTCCCCCGTAAAACAATGTTGTTTGAAGGGCATATGACTAGCACGTTTGGGAGAAGTGATGCCTGTCCAAATAGCTAAGGGCCCTGGATACTGATTCAACATTGTATGATGGGGGGAGGGGGTTTACACTCTCATTACTGACAAGGAAATAGGACTGGGGTAGAAACCCCTCAAAACTGTATGGGTGTTTCAACTACTTTTGGCAGAGATTATAGTTTCAACTAGCCCCAAATGATGTAATGGCCATGTGCAATAGACCAATCAGAGGACGAATTTAAAGTGAAAGATCAGCATCTACAATGGTGCCGGAGCGCAAAGCCCAATTTTAGCACTTTTCTGTCCTTTGCTTCCCCCTCCCCCCCCATAAAATGTTGATTTATTTCGAGATATGGGTTCAATCACTTAGCATTGGGGTACGATTCGTCGTACCCGATTCGTCTTATCTTCGAGACCCAACATGGTTCCGTGCGGAGGGGGTTATCGTTTTCATCTACGGGCTGATTTACTAAGAAGGCCTTTGAAGGGAAGACAGAGCACATTTGCAGCTATTTTCCGCTGCATTCCAACTACTTTTGGCAATGATTGTAGCTTCAACCTTATTAGCCAACCTTCAAAACAATCGGACTAGCTCCAAATCTGCTGAAAGGCAGTACTGAATCGTGTTTTTTTGCTTCCTGATAAATACAACAGCATGAGGCCAGACGAAAAGGAAACAAATCATTGGTCCATTGTTAGACTATGGAAATGCAGCGGAAAGGACGCAAATAATTTTTGCTAGAAGATGCTGTTTATAACGATAATATGTGAAATTGATTTGGAACATATATGTAAACTTTCTTTCTCGACTGAGCCCCACTAACCTCATTGCATGAGCCCCCGCTGTGTGTAACAATGTTTCTTTGCACGTTTTGACGTTTTTCTGTATTTACTTGCTTTTGCAAACGCTTCTCTGTTGGCAGTTTTCTCTACAGTTACCCCCTCGGACTTAAAAGTGAAACTCCTCAGGCATTTACTCTTCAGGAAGTAGCCAGAACAGTGGTTTTCTGGCATGTTGGGTCAGTGGAGCCATGGCCTCCCAGTGACGCGTTTTGAAGGGGCGCTAGAGAAAGGGGCGTTGAAACTTTTGGTCCTGTAATCGATCTTGTCTCCAGGAAAACATTTATGACAATTTTCGTTCATTTCGATTTGTTGTTGTATGAGATAGGAAAATCTCTACTGCACGAGCAAATCTTTCCAACTTTTGGATAAAGAATTCACCTACATGTATGATTTGCAAAATCTGGCAATGATGCTACTGATGACCATATAGAAGAACTTTTAGCGAAGTTCCTAGCGATGAAGAAGCATCAGGTTAAACCAAAACACGCAGTTCATAAAAGATTCCGATGAGGACATGTATTCCTTCTCTGACTAGGGATCAATGATGACCATGTTTGTCCTACTTTCCAAAAGCGCGTTTTCCGATGTTCTTAAGAGCGTGAGCTCAATACATTTTTCACTCATCCCGCTCGCGTGTTCAGAACTTACCTTCTATGTGAACAACACACACTTAGAGAAAAATTAGCTCTTCATCCGTAACTACGTTATTTGGGTGCTTCAACGTTTGTACCGCAACATGACATTCAATGGTCGATAATGCTGTTTCAGCCATAGTACCCATTGCGCCTGGGAATACCAATTACCAACCATCATTTTAGTTTTTTGTGAAGGAGGAGCTAACAAGTTGTTGGCAACTCCTGTCAGAAATCGCCTGACTGCCATTGATCCAGATGGACTTAATCCTAGGAAAATTGCCCTGACTGACAGTTTTTCGATGTTCGCAGGCACGATAAACACCACCCCCAAACTATCAGTAATCCTGCCAGACATTAATTGGAACAGCCATCATTCCAAGAACATTGATCCACTAATAGGCCGTTTGTTGTGACATCTAAAACAATCTAAAAAAAGTTTCATTGTGCATATCTAGCATCTGGGTTTTGATGAGCAAGAATAATGAAGAATAGTACAAAGTAAAATAATCTAAAGAGTTCCCGCGTCTGGCACCCGCAGTTTTTTAGTAATAAAGCGTTAAAATTTTGCTGACGTCAGCAAAAATGTGCAGTGAAACTGAATTTATCCTTTTTAAATAAACAAAAAAATAAATCTCAAAGATCTTCATCGTATTCTCCGTCACTTGAACTAAATTTGTGTCACATGAGAAGAATCTTGCTTTCATATTGTGTTATAATTGATGATGAACTAAATTTGAAGCCGCTTAGAGCAGAGATCAACTTGAAATTATCAAAGTGAAATGGAATTCTATTTAAGCTAAGACATACATTTGGTTCCAAAACAGACGCTTATTTTTCATTCAATTTCATGTACTTTGTAGTATATTAAACTGGGGCTGTACAAATGAATCTACTCTGGAACCTTTGAAGCTTAATATTCGAAAAGCTGCAAGGGTGACAGAAAGGTTAAACAATTTCGTTTTGCATGCCTTTCTCTAGCGTCTCTGATAGACGCGCCCCCGTCCATTAATTTCAGGAGAATTTTCCCTCCCCTTTTCTATTAAATTTTGCAAATCAATCATGATTAGAACACGCAGAAAATTGAATTACCTTTTAATAAAACAATTACCAGCAGGACCACCTTTCATTAGCACCCCTTTCTATTGCAAAATTGGCCAACATGAACACCTCCTTCTATTACCTCACTCCTTCTATTGGAGACACTAGAGTAAACAGCTAAAATGATGTTGGAAATCAACAATACTGTGATAAGTCTTCCCTCAAACAAGAATTCTCAAAAACAAAGAACTTACACAGGCATAACACAAGATAATCTTCACCTGAAGGTTTTTCTCTCCCTTTGGTCTCTATAAATTTGAAAAAGGCTTCTAACATTTGACGGTGTTATATTATGGAACTCTCTTTCAGGAAAATTGAAAAAGATATAAAAAAGAATTCATTTGTAAAAAGCATGAGAAGTTTGCTTGCCAACAATTCATAAAAGTTGCTTTTGAATAAAACTATATATCTTATATCAATTCTGAAAAGTGTGATTGTTACTCTTGTTTCTATTGTCTTAGTTATTTACTTAATATTTCACTTCTTGCTATTAGTTTCTCAAACTTTATATTATAAAAAATTAGTGTTATGCACGTCAACTAGACACATCGCTCTTGATAGTTAATTTAGAGTTTTTTCGATGTGTCCATCAGCTTATTATTTTTAAAATTTTATACAGTACACTGTAACTAATTAATACTGCTGAAAAAACCTTAGAGTTTGACCAAAACTGGCCAAAGCTGAATTTTTCCAAGCGGACAACAATGGCCCTTTCGCCAAAAACAGCAAACTTCGTAAAACACAATGCTGCAGCTGTATTCATCATTGATCTTCGTGCTAAGAAGGAGAAATATATCCCACAGCCTGGGTTCATCAAACATTGCCTAGTGAACAACCTTGTTGGGTGAGAGGGAACCTTTGCCTGCTGAAAGCATTCCATGTGGCATTAAGAAGTGGGAAAGCAAATCCAAGAATTAAAGTACTAGCGTCTTACTATCTGACTAAATTGCAAGCGCTTCCACTGCATATGTACAACTTGGATGAATTATTGGGGGCAAGGCTCCCCTGCCCTAAGTGTCAATGGGCACAAGAAGAGAGGAGGTTGGGGGTGGAAATCCCCAAAATTTGTGAAATTCGCGGCCTTCGCTTTGGATTTATAGCCTTTTCTAGCTTCACAGTAGTACTAGAAAAGAGATAGGAAAAGAAGAAAAGAGATAGGAAAAAGGAAAGAGATGGGAAAAGAAAAAGAGATAGGAAAGGAAGAAACCAGATAGGAAAAAAGGAAAGAGATAGGAAAAGAAAAAGAGATAGGAAAGGAAGAAATCAGATAGGAAAAAAGGAAGGAGATAGGAAAGGAAGAAACCAGATAGGAAAAAAGGAAAGAGATGGGAAAAGAAAAAGAGATAGGAAAGGAAGAAACCAGATAGGAAAAAAGGAAAGAGATAAGAAAAGAAGAAATAAAGAAGTTGTGAATTTATCTTCCGACACCAAAATTTAACACTAAAATGGTGCAAATTTGCCGACAGGAATTAAGAATTTGGTTGATTTACTGACAGAATTTGTGACTGAGGGTGCGATACCCCCACACACCCCTCCCGCCCCTACAAGCCTGAGTAGGATAAGAATATTCTAATATTCATAAGAAGGAAAAGATTTAAGACTGTCAAAGCTCAACAAGCTAAGTATTCTTGAATGTTCCTACGAAGGGCTATACAAAATTGTGGAAGTCAAGGAACTTCTATGCGACACCTTGTATGTGTCAAGGAACTTCTATACAACGCATAGTATGTGTCAAGGAGCTTGTGTACAACCCCTAGCAGCGATAAAACGCCTAGTATGTGCTGGTTACTTTGCTCGGCTAATTTCTCTACTTACGCATAAGTTTGAGAAATTTGGTTAATGTCCTCTCTACGAACGCTACCGATAACAAAAATCACACAATTTAGCAATATTTACCTTGATGTATTGAAGGTCCGTTAGATCAAGACTGAAGTAAACTGTCTTTTAATGATAGCCTGTACTTATCTATTACTCGATCTTCTATAATAGACAACTGCATAGCATTTGCTCTACTGGCAAAAGTAGTTGCAATGCCATTTCTCTCTTCTTCAACTACATATTATCTGTGCTAACATTTTCAAACATAATTAGCAATATCAGCAGGTATTTAAAGTTTGTGCTATTTAACTGCATGATTGGTAATAATATTGCATTTTGCTCTCATTCAAATATTTAAAAAAATGGATTACCCATAAGAAAATTACCAGTTTCATAATGGACAATATAATTAATGTCTTCAAAATCGGTTATTACTCTGACGTAGCAGCAACTCTCGTGATGTAGCAGGCTGTGTTGCGCTGCGAATTTTCCAGCAACATTTAAATTAATTATGATTTGAATTTCACAAAAGTAGTTAATCGTATTCATTTGGAGATGTCTAAACAAAACTTTCTCCTCGACACCTTTTTGTGTTCCATATTTTTCATTGATTATAACTCGATTTGAGCTATCTGTTTTCTTGCAATCACAGGCATTAAGCCAAAACTTATCTAGAAATTAATATTTTATCGACAAGAGAGAAATCTCATTCTGTCTAGGCTATTCAAGAACTTGCTGAATTCAACGACAAAAGCGATTGAAAGGTTTGAACATCTGGCAATTTGGGAAAGAGCAGTTAGACTACCCATCGCAATTTCATGTTCCATATTTACCAGCTGAAATTCTTAGCGATTTGGGAAGTAATAACTTGTAGATTTCAATTGTTCTCAAATAAATTATATTTGAAATTTACTTTATGTACTTGAAAGTTGATAGAGTTAATTTATCATCAATAGTTTATGGATCCGAAGGCAAATCGATTTGAAGTATCGTGCATGCATTTCGATCATTATTCAAGGATATCACCGCTAAGTTCTACGTGACCCAGCTAGCATGGACAGCTGCTTTACAGTAAAGAAGAACAGGCAATAACTTGACTAAATCTTGAAAAGAGCTTATTAAGGGTTTTAAATCAAAAACTTTATTAGCTTCTTTAGAGGGTTCTCAAGTTCTCTGAGCAGCTCGTCTGACTCTGTAATGGTGCAGCCACATAGCTAGAAGTACTTGCCTTGAGGGACAACATCTGCCTGTACTCCCCCCTTGAGGGACAATATCTGCCTTTCTCCCATTTAGAGGAAGAATATTTTACAGTAGATAGGTGCACCTAACACACGACGGAATCTTGTAGTTGAAATCAATTTGGTATGCAAGACAACCTTTCACGGAAAAGAGGCAATTAAGCAGCGTATATTAAAATCAAGATAGAACAAGAAAAATGGATAAAAAGTAAAAGAACTGTTTATGAGAAGAATGCTGTTATCTTACTTAGAGCATTTGCTGTAATAGAAGTGCTAAAGCATTAGCCTTCAAAAAAATTTTAATGAATTTTCTAAAGACAGACAAACGATATGAAGTGATATATGTACAGAATATCAGAGGGGGTGACTATGACTGGAGAAATAATTAAAAGTCTTTGTCACTGGGCTCTGCTGTAGTTTTTGAATGCTGTGACATTGGGTTGATATGTAACATAGGAAATATCCAACGTGCTCTTTTCCTTTGTGTATTGTCCTATGGAAATATCAATTTTTCATTTTGTGACTTGGTTCTAGTTCTAAAATGAAAAACTAGTACCGCAAACCCAGCAATAGACAAAAGATATGCAGGTGCAACATCTCAGTATCCTATTCCTAAAGGAGAGTGAAAAACATTGGCACTTTTTTATTGTATCCTGGGATTCACGTACTTCCTTTACTCGGTGACTTATAATTGAACGTTTACCGTTTTACAAAAGCTTGCGAACAACATGGGTGTCAAAGTGACTTTCGATGGGTAGGGACCTGATTAGATAAATCAGATAAAAATGGTGAGATATGCTATCTTATGAAAACAATGAGGGGGCCAGAGGAGTTACACGTCACGATATGCTTATTGGGAGGCCGTGTGGGCGTCACGCCTTCCAATATGCTTGGAATTGCGGGAAAGTTTGTCAAGAAGTCAGCCTTACTGCAAAAGAGTTGGCACTGTGTTTTCGGTGACTTTTTTTACTAGTGTTAGTGGTTAATCAAATGTTCACCCTTCCCTTCTCCAACAGAAAGTACCTCGGCATATCGCTGTTCACACGCTAGAGTGTTACTTAACAAGGGAAAGATTATGAAAAGCCGTTACATAGAGGTGGGGGACAAAATGAAAGCTTCTTCCGTTTTGTACTTGTTGCATGACTCCTTCTCAAAACAGCTTGCAAGCTTTTAGTTCTCAGTTGAGTTTGCTGTTGGCCATTTGGTAAAGTTTAAAATATGAGCTGTTTTACGTAGCAATATAATTACTTTTCCATATTCAAGGTTTGAGGTTTCTACAACAAAAGTAGATTTTAAGATAGAGTAGTAATGAATGTGAAAGATGGGCGTGACTTCATTGTTCAGGTATCTGAAGGGCGTGGTGCACAGTACCCTTTACAACCCTAAAACCCTCAAAATCATCTCCTATATCCATTCCTTGGCATGACATCCCTAGTATGTTAAGAAGCTTGTTATGATGCAGCAAATTTACCATCCACCTATTCCGTTGGTAATATTTTTTCTTCGTCTGTCATAGATAGTCATAGCTTTGTAAAACACTCCCAAAGTTAACTTTCTGGACACATTGCTGCCTGGGTATTGAAAAATTTACGATCTTCATGAAGACCACAATTTGGTTCTTTTGTGTTTACAACATGTCTTTTTTATCTCCTAAGACCACGCCCAGCATAATTAGTTCATCTCATTCGACTCTAGTCTCAAGATATGTAACACAGGGAGATTCATGCTAAATAATGAGCATGTACCGAGTAACAGAAGAATAATCTTTGGACGATTACACGCGTAATAAACTGAATAAAGCAGGCTGAAGCATGCAAGATAACGCAAGCAACGAGAATCGATGAAAATTTTTACTACGATAAGGAAAAAGTTCATTATCATTGAGACAATTGTGCAAAAGTAATTCGAAGGTGTATATATTATTTATTGAATAATTAAGCTTCGTTGCTTAGTATTTATGTATTTACGAAGGCTGTTATCTTCTAATTCAGTGTTAAGTTTCATCAGAAGGCATTTCAGATTCATAAAGCACTCAATGTTGAGACGGAGTTGTCAAAAACTCCAATCACCTATAGATCTAAAGTGTATGATTCTGCAATTGAGTTTTCTGCTGTCTTGTGAATATAATCAATGAATTGCTACCGAATTGTGCTTTCAATGCGAAATACAGGTTCGTTGAAAAGCTGCTCAAGCAGAAAAGCCGGAACCGCCTTCATATGGATGACATTTATTTACAGATAGGTGCATTCATTTGCTTTCAGTTTATAATTCAAAGTGCGAATGATGAAAGAAAAAAGATTTTTTGTTTGAGGTACAATGCTGCTAAATTCTCAAAGAGGTCTGTCATTTTTCCCATTTCCATACTCAATAATAAACATTAAGATAGCATCTATTGGCGGCATTATAGCCTACACAGTAATATGGACATAATGAAATATGAAGTACCTAAGATTCCTTATAGAAAATGTGAAACTTCTTCCTGATCTCATTTCTTTTCCCCAGTAATGATGTTAAAGTTCTCACCTGATTCGCCACTGCTTTTTCTATAAAGCCAATTTAGGTCTAAGCCTAGATAGTGATGTCTCTGGCAAATCCCAATTCAATGAACTTGTTCACAGTGCTACTCATCAATCGAAACCATCTGTGGGCCAACCCTTCATCGCAGCGAATGTGAAGCAAAACTGTTATGATTGAATAACTTAATGAATGTGCAGCTGTCTCCTCCCTTACAACGTTCGCATAAAAGTTCTATTGCAATTGTATATTTCAAATATTGAATGAAAGTCAAGTCGGCCTTTATGTCGTAAACAATGTCCAAGTAAATATGATAACTTTGTATATATACTTGGTTTATAAAGGTAATAGTTAATAAAAACAGTACAAAGTCGAGCTTGCCTAAGCTCAGCCCATTTGAAAAAGAAAAAGACAAAAATCTTCAAAAGCTAATTATCAGCGGACAGTTTTCACAATTGTGAGTAGGAAATTGAAGTTACCTTTCTGAAGTTATAAGAAAAGAACATATGATACTGAATTAAGAGCCGAATTGAGGAGGCTAGTTAATCTGAGGAGTTCTCTCTAAATTTAGGGGCATTTTCACGTTACTATTTTCATGAAAATCACCAAGACTCCCGGGACTGAGGGCTAAGCTCCTCGGCATCAGAACACCTTTAGTCCTAAGCTCCCTGGGATCAGGGTGCCTTTGACTAGAGAACATTTTGAATAGATAATTGGATCTAGATATCAAAATATAGAACATATTATGCTACAAAATTCTTTTCGATATTTGCATGCATTTAAAGGGGATGCAATTGAGAAAAGTATGAAAGTTCATTACGTCATCAAATTATTTCAATTCAACCGTGCAGTTAGTACTTTCTATCTTTTGTGTTACCAAGAATTAATAATCTACATAGCTCAGCTAAATGTGAAATAATGAAAAGGAACTCTGTGAGAGATTTGAGTAGAGCTGGCAAACCGATAAAAACCTCAGCATAAAATTTGCTTAACAAGTCGCATGTGGCGCTAAATGGCTGTCATGCTAACCGTTTCAAGCAGGTTTTGCATTTTTGAGTAAGAAAAAAGGCAAATGCTATATGTCTAAAATCTTTATTCAAAATTTCTTTGATGATTTAAACTGTTAGTTAGGAGGGGTTAATTTTGTCAATTGCCATTTCTCAAAGTACTTGTTTCTTTTCTTTGTCGCACAATTCTTCCAAATGCATTTTTCCAGGAAATGACGATGAGGAACCTTGGGTAGTTTCGAAATCCGTGGCTAATACCGACACACAAGCTAGTTCATTTTGCATGGACGGTAAATAAAGCTAATCAATGAGACTCATTGACAAGTAGCTTTATTACATCCATCGTGCCTGCATTACCATTCAAAATACACTAGGAGAAGGAATTACTACCTTTCAAGCAGTCAAATACTACTTACAAGACTGTGGAGTACAACTGGAAGGATGAGATGATACAACGAAGCGCTAAAATGGAAGGCCGGGCTGAATCAATCCTACTCAAACTCCTTTGAGAAATGATATGCCTCAAACTAACATGTTGATATGCTTCACAACTCAAAATAAGTAAATAATATATTTTCTAGCTCATTCGAATCTCGGCAAGGAGAGAGCCGTCTGCCTTTTTCAAGGATCCCCTGCCGGACTGGCTGCAACTCATGTTTATGTAAATATAATTCAAAATGGAAATTATGGATTTGCTGGATCTTAACTGGACGAAGCAGTATCTCAATCAGGGGTGTAGTTGGTGGGGATATGGATGTAACACCCGCCAACCTTCGGTATTCTCGTCTGTAAATTTGGATTCAATAACTTTGGTCGTTAAGTAAGTTTTGAAAATGTCCTTGCTAGTATCACCCCATAAAAATAAGGAACTTCACCAGAAAAAGAAGTTCGCACAACGCCATTTATCGCAATGTGTTTAAGGAAAGACGGTACACGTCAAAGATTCTTGAAAAACACACAAAGCACAATATATCTCATGAATTGCTGTGCTCTTACCCTTTGCACTCACCAGAGATGATGTATAAGGCTCTCTATCTCGTTTTTGTGGCATCTTTCTAATGCGTCGTTTACTTAGAAAGTAACATGTGGGCAGAATCGCATGCTATAGTCTCAGTTAGAAGTTTGGCTTGTACTGAGCAGCTAATTCAATATTCCAAATTAGCTATTTAGTTTTCCATGGAAAATGCTCAGTAGAGTAGGTGCATAAGCCAAAGGGCGGTGATACAGAGAAGAGTCCCTTAGTTCATTGGCATCTCCCAGTTTGTGGTGCCTACAACTACTCCCGAATTCATGTCGTGTTCTCATTATAGTCCAATTCAGTAAATTATCAATTCAATTCAATTCAATAATGGACATTTTACTAGCATATACATAGATATTTCTTGGCCTCAGGTAAATAGCTTCCTGGGTCATGCTATTGAGTCAGTCTTGTGTAACTCTAGTATCTCTAATAGACGGGCCCCCCGTCTATTAATTTCAGGAGAACTTTCCTTCCCCCCCCTGTTGCTTATTAACACCCCTTTTACCAATCGATCATGATCAGAACACGCTGAAAATTAAATTACCTTTTAAGAAAGCAATTTACCACGATGAGCCACCTTCTCTTAGCACTCCTTTTCTATTGAAAAGCTGCCGAATTGCATGCCCCTTCTAATAGCACCCTCTTTTTATTGAAAACTAGCCGACATGAACACCCCTTCTATTCGTACCCCCTTTCTATTAAAAATTGGCCGAATGAATACCTTCCTTCTATTGCCTCCCCCATTCTATTAGAGACACTAGAGTACTTGCTTTGCCGTAGATACAGTTGAATTACAACTTTTTCCTTAGTGTCACGACAGAGATCTGTTGGCGCTCACTCTGTAAAGATATGGTATTGTGAATGGAATTCAAAGTGAAGGAAAATGGATTTATACAACAAATTTGTATTGGAGTGGCCAGTTGTAAGTGATATGCTTGAGCACAACCAGGCGAGTTGGCTGCTTCCATCATAAATCTTACTATTCTTAATGATTCTGTACAAATTTATTTCTGCATTTGTCTACACAATATCTTCGAAGTCTTCAGGAGAGTTCAAGAATTGAAGCGCTAGACCCTCTAAACAGGTTGCGAACTGAAATTTTTACAACATTGATACAAGTTTTTAGTTTGCCTCACAACCAAATTAGGATCTCTGAACGCCACATATCTGTGTTGTGGTGCTCTTAAATTCTAGATTATGTTGAAGCAAGTGAGCATCACAGA
>WIPJ01067516.1:0-12991 GCA_018155075.1 Cassiopea andromeda | reverse complement strand
GAAAACCAGTTGAGCGTGAATTTCAAGGTGCGCTAAAAGAGCAAATTGAAGATTTCTATTGAGGGATTGAAGGTTTTTTGTACTATTATTCACTTGTAGTGTAACATTATTAGTCAATAATTAGCAACAGTGCTAACATAATTTTTAACAATTTCAAGAAAAAAGTTTTCTATCATCACTTGCAAAAAAAGATTTAGAATATGACAGCCAATCAGCTTGCTCCAAACTGCTGTTAACGAAAGCTTTATTGAACAATGCAAGCTTTTGCTATGAGAGTTACTCTAAATTCCTTCTTGCGCAATTTCTAAAATTCTTTGGCCAGACTATTTAGCACAGATAGCAGAAATGTAAACAGGACAAGAAAAGGCTGAAACAATAACGAAGGAATTGGGTATTTTTAGCAGTGCTGCTCAGCAAAGCTAACTTGACTGATTAAAATACCGTTTAATTTCCTATGACAAATTGTAATAGAGAATTCAGCAAAATTTTTTCTGAGAATGAATAAACATGTACTCATTTCATCAATTCCAGAAGGTCTAAATTTTAAAATTTCCCAAAGCATTGGTGCATTTAGGAACTGGTGTTCTACTAACGCATTTTATTATAGGCTGTCATATCTTATCGCCCAGTTATATTTTACAAGGTTGTTTTCTGTGTGAAAAATTGAAAGTTCTTATGAACATTCAGTAACTGTTTTTAAGAGAGAGTAAGTGGGGATATAAGCGTTGCCCACAGTTTCAGATCTAAAGTTTGTACATTTTTGTCAACTGGAATGCAAAATGCAAGATGTTTGTTGCAATGGGGTGCCAAATTTCACCTGGCCCCCCAAAGCAATCTATGCAACTACGCTACTGCTGTTGGGGGTGTAACACCCCGATATCCTCTGGAATTTACGCCCCTGATTGCTGGCTAATAGCTTATGAATCGCACATCCCTTTCATGCACTTTGTCATTGCCACTGTATTTCAGAGCGCGGATTCCCATTGCATTGCGTAGCCGGAAATATCCTAGCTTCGCTTCTCATGCTCAACTTTACATTTTCGTTCTTTTTTAGAATGATGGGAGAATAACAAGCAAAAGACGATATTTCTACAGCCTTTCCAGTTTCACAGCTAGCGTCCCAATACTGCTTTGACGCCCCCTAAAAACTCTTCTCAGGGGGGCACGTGCCCCCTGGTCCTCCGAGCCAACACGCCACTGATACCTTAAGTGGACTTGAAAATTATTCTCCACGCCAACGCTTTTCAATCATATGTCCATGTGAGTATGCACTTTTGAAACTGACGGAATTATCGCGTACGTCTGACAGTTCCATATTTTCTGAAATCTTATTCAATGTTGTTGTTGTTGTCTGCATTAATGTGAAGAACTTTATTACAGGTAGCACACAGCATGCATGAGCTCTTTCGATTTGCAAGTAGACACTTCAAGCAAAAGTAGGAGTCTTAAACAGGGCCGTAACCACGATTTTCATTTTGGGAGGGCTTAGAAGTCACTATCGGAGGAGGCCTCACCATGGTTGAGGTGGAGGAGCTGAAAAATTTATTTTAACAAGAAATTATTGGGGGAGCTCCAGCCCCCTTTGCCTCTCCTGTGGTTACGGCACTGTTAAACAGGAATATGGATCTAAAATTGGCAAAAAAGAATGCCCTCCTTTGGAAAAAATGCATATTGGCAAAGACACTTCACTGATACCACTTAAACTTGATCTCAATCTCAATTTCAACTTAAATTCAAAATATACTATATCTGATAGCTAAAAACAATCATCATTGTTATATTCCAAGCTAATGCAATCAGATTTAAGATCTTAAATATCAGTGGAAAAACAGTGCTCTGAACCTACTTCGCTAGATGTGCGTAATGTTCATGTCCTATTTTACTTCATCATTACCAGATTTATGCATAACTCTTTCTAATTCAAAACAATTTCAGCTCATAGGACGTTGGACGCTTTGGTAAATTTTGTGGAAAGACCTGAAAGCCTCGTTTACATTACACAAACTAGCCCTGGACGAACTTGAGTTAGTTTAACCTGGATTAGATTTCTCTAGTGTAAACCCAACTAAAGTACAATATACACTATGTTCGCCTCCGAGCTCGACCTCTGTTAGTTGTTATCAACGGAGTGTAAACGCTAGGGATGTCCAACGAAGACCGATTATTCGATATTCGGTTATCAGTTTTAGTATTCGGTCAGCGGATTCTTTGACCGATTATTCGGGAGGGGTCAAATTAGTCGACTAATCGGGAGGAGCCAAATTCTTCGATTATTTGATTAGTACACTTCTTCGATTATTTGGGTGTAGTCACGTGCAAATAATCTGGCTTTTACTCTGTCAATGATCAATATCTCTGTATGATGCTACTTCACAGCGGCCGAACGGACAGTTTTCTCGCATTGATTTGGCAAGGAGTTCGCTTATAAGAAACTTTATCAGAGAAACAACGTGTGTCTAACCACACCAATGGTGAAATCTATCTAAATTATGACCACATCCATATTACCGAATAATCAAATATTCGATAACTATCAGACCGAATAACCGAATAGTGAAATCAAAAGGTATGGACAGCCCTAGTAAACCCAGATAATGGTCGAACCAATGGCAGTTTTACTGTTGGCGCGTACTTGCATCTAAATTTTAGCAAAGCGCGCTATTTTGATTCAGCATTTTTTACTGATAGTAGTTTTAGACTAACAACTGTATTGGAATAAATCAAAAAAGTCTTACTAAAATTAATACGGAAGCTATTGAAAGAAGTTGAGTTTGGGCTGATGAGGCAGTTCTACTCCTGATAAAAGTTTGGGCTGACGAAAAGATGCAAGGGCAGTTAGATATCTGCTCAAAAAAGGCCGATCTACGAGAAGATATCCAAACTACGGTTACATCCATTTATTTTCCCAAGCAAGGAAATAGAAAATAGTAACAGTTTATCTGGAAGGAAGCAAAAAATGTCGAAATTGTTTTGCTGTGTAAATGCAACAGGGTTCGCCCCTGGCTAAATTATCTCGGGTTTGCCTAAGGTTAGTTGCATTATGCTCCACCATTCAACTGGAAGTGAATCAATCGAATAAAGGACTGTATGTCAGCTGAAATAAAGCATTGAATTTAGAAGTCGCATAATAGGTTCAGTTTCTTGACACTTTGCCACATTTGAGCATAGAATTTACATTATTATACGCATCTATCTTAGACTTCTAAGCTCAGCAAAAGTGCTCAACTACTAGCAATTAGTATTTAGATGAACCAGACAATGCAAAGCGATATTTTTTCCAGAATTGTAATAGATATGCACCTTGAAGTCATTTCATTGCTGTGGCAAGATTAGACGCACCACCTATTTAAGCTGTTTAAGCATATGTGAACCTATATCATTAAAATGGCCACCTTGCAAAAAGATTCGCTTTTCTCGCTAAAGTTCCTCATGCTGAGAAGTTTCCTTATAATAGTTTAAGAAGAGAAGGGAAAGTTATAATTTCTCTATTAAAAATCTAAGCCTTTAAGCACACTCCATAACTCTTAAACAGTGGCGGTTCTAGGGACTGCGGGCCAGGGGCCCAAATCATATGCGGGACCCTGTTTACAAATATTTTCTTAGGCAAGAGAAATCTTTAATTTCTTTTTCGTTGAAATTTTTATGCCTCAAGGTTTTACCTTTCACTTTCCTATTAACACTGCGCATACAGGGACTCCGCGAGAAGTCCTTTGTGCAGGGAGTGTAAGGTTAAATTTGCCTAAATTTTCCTTGTCAGTAAACTGCTCTGTTGTCACCTATCACTATTGTGGCAGGAGGGTTTGGATGGCTATCGAATATATTATCAATGTAATACATATTCCTTTGTATACTGTGTCTACTATATGGCACACCATGGCTGGGCCCTGAGAAAAATTATCAATATTAAGGCTCTCAGATAGCTGGAACGCTTTTTTGAAGTTGGATTTTGTAAATATAGTATTTCATCAGAGAGCCGTTTTGATAATCTGTGAAGCAGAATTTACAGAAAGTGTGCTAAACATCCCTCGTATACAAAGTCTACAATAGGGCCCACCATAGTTGGACCCGAAGAAAAATTTTCAAAATATAAGTTTTCAGATAGCTGGACAACGCTATCTTGAGATTAGTTTTTGCAAATACAATGTTTCATAAAAGAGCTTCTTTGCTAATCTTTGAAGCAGAATCTGCAGAAAGTGTATCTTGAGCTAAAACTTCAAAGCTCAGAAGATTGTACATTGGTCCTTTAACTATACGTTCTTCCAACTGTTGTACAAGCATCAAGCAGCCTTCAAATTTTCGAAAATTACCTGATTTTCACTATTTACTGAGCCAATTTTGCTTGAGTTTCCCTAAGTTTCAACAGTTGGGGTTGTTAGATCCCTTCGCATCCAGGTCTCGACATTCTTGCACGCATAAATAAAAAGTGCATTCAACTGCTTTCCAGCGATTTCTTTCAATTTTATCTTGTGTGTGGCCTCCTTTAAAACTAATACTACCCTTCAATACGGATCTTGCATTCGAGGGAACATTTCAATATCTTCTCCTAGCAGATTTACCCCAGAGAGAAATGAAATCAAACAATTCCCTGTAAAATGATTTACCTGCTATTTTACTCAACAAAGCAACGTGCATCTTAAGGCAGTAAAAATGACGCATCTATCTCAGTTTTTGCTTCACCGGTAGATATCGTTCTAATTTGTTGTGCTGAAACTCTCCATGAATGCAATGAAACAGGTTAGTGAACATCTAGAAATCATATGCTTCAGTTAGCACGTACCTGGCTCTTTTCTTTTTACTTTACCAAATAGACAGTAATTTCCTACAAAAAAATTCGTTAATCGATGAGAGATGCAAAATACTCTTTTTGCATCCAAGGCAGGAAAGTCATTTAAAACTTTTCTTATTTCGTTTGAGGGGATGATTACTATAAGATACTTTGAGCAAAATGGAAAGTTAGCCTTTCTCTAATGTATTCGCTTAGCCTGCAGATGTAGTCTTGAAAATAAATGATACAAAAGACACTATCAACAAAAACAATAAAGGAATAGAAAATCCGAGTCAGCAAGAATTGCCTATAAAATGAGTACCCACATGCCTAAGTTCTAAAGTGTATCAAAATTTTGCAAATTGTTCCATTTGGCTTGAGTGACCTTTCGAGTAGGATCTGGCTGGTAACGTTCCCATGATTGCAACCCAACCTTTTGATAATCTGTTCATTCAGTGTCCATTGGCCTTTTTACTGGTAGCCAAGTCGATTTGAAGATAGTCCAAATGTTTCGCTCCCTACTTGGTGTTCCAGGGCTGTAATCAACTTGAACTTAGATACGTCAATTGATATCTGCTTTAAAGTGTGCCAGTTGCAATGCAACTACTTTCCCTTAAATTCTTTTCATATAGGTATAATGTACATTAGACTCAAAAGTCTTTGTTTAGTTTGATTGCCATTTATGGCACACTATGATAGTAGATGAAGTTACAAATCCTTTTATGAGATAAGTAGTGCTTTTTTACTATGTTGACATTATTAGTAAAAGTAGGGTTTTTGGTATTAATTATAACTGCTACGCTTCCCTTTCTGATAGGTATGTTCAAGAAAATTAGAATATCATGGAAGTGGAGTGGTACACATTTAAAAAACCATCCCTACAAGCAAGAAAACTGACTACATAAGCTGCAAAGGACACTTTTCATCAAACTTTGAAAAGTGACACAGCAAGTCTCTGCTAGTGCTCCCTGCTTCCTGTGTCAATGCATCACTTTTATGACGTCACGATTTTATAGCTCTACAACAGCTGGCGCCAGATCCCACTGAAATAAAATCTCATCCTTATGACTAGGGCAGTCGAACTGTCTAGAAGTCCAATTTGGTTAAATAAATTCAAGAATTTTGATTTCGCAATCTGACTGTCGTCTGCTCGTACTATAGTGAATTGTTGCAACTTGTGGAGAAGATATCCTCCTACAAGTGTTCCATTTTCAAAACTGTCACATACATTCGGAAGCTTTGCCTTTGGGAAAAATCTGTGCAATATCCAAGCCTATATTCTGAAATGCTTCACATGAATGATGTTTAAGAGATTCCAATCAGAGATAATCCAGGAAGTACTGTAAACGTTAGAAAAATAGAATTTCTGGAAGTTTTTTGCAATTTTCAATGATGAGATAAAGAAAAAGAAGGGACTTGACTGGGGAGTATGTTAAGGTCAAAATTTAGTCAAACAATCAAATTTAAGGTAACCAGTTTTGAATTTATGGTCAAAATATGACCACTCAATGTATGAGATATGCATGAACTTGCTGATACCCCTACTCCTACTCATTCTAAAAGCTTTTGCAACCAGATATGCTATAGCCTAACTTCCCTCGTTAAGCGATGAATTATGCGGAAACGTTTTAGCTGCGTTACTTGAGCGCTATGGTGATAGGAGTACTGAAATGTAAATTCTGCAATACAACGTGCTCGTCAACGTTGTATTGCTGATAAAACTCAAGGAAGGTCCTCTTTTTCGGCAAATTGGGCTCAAACATAGTCTGTTTCTCGGCAAAATTGGAGTTGTGCACCCCACCAACAATTTTATTTAGCTTCGCCCCTGCTGTCACAGTAGTTGCTAGATATTTGAATCAACCTCACGCTTGTGTTAAGCTACTACCTTGCGGTAAGGTAAAGTAGGTCATGCCAAGGTTTTCGCTCGAGCTAAATTCACTAAATGATTCAGACGTGTTGATAGTCTGAGCCAAGCCTGAGTCTGTTCGCAATTTGGGATGATAGAGAATACGGACAAAGAGTAGACGTAAAAAGGGCTATTTGAGAACATAGTCACGAAATTAAGATTTGAAACTTTAATCGTTTTCGTTCACATTTGGTCTCCAACTTTGGCGAATTGAATCCACAGCTTTTCTCGGTCCAAGCCAAAGAATTGAAACTGAGACATGCGTTTCCCACTACGCTTGCGCGAACGTGTTTTGTTGTTTAGAGTGATCAAACCATTCACCTCGTCCGGCACTATCCAACATCGTTAACAACGCCTTATATAGGAGGCCAAAGCAACGCAAAATTTATGCACAACCATATTTGGAACTGTCTGGCAAAATCTTGCATTCGTTTGGGATCTAAATTTCTTTCTTTTTTATCACATACAAAAAGGTCTGAACTACAACTACAACTTACTTTGTTTGCACCATATAAAGCGGGAAAGGACACTGAGTCATTTGGTACCAACCTTATATGGTGCTCACAATTTAGCGCATTTTCAATAAAGTGAGCAATATTCATCTCACATCAGATGCCATAAGATAGCAGTAATTAGGTATGTAAAGACATACTAGATGTCCAAAAAAGCAGTGTAAAATACAGATTGGACCATTACAGATGTTCAATAATACATGACAGCTGATGTGAGATGAACTTCTTCTAAAACTCAAACCAAAACAACTATAGACAAACATAAAATATGTGGTGTGCTGCTAGTAGTTTCAAAAGCTCATTCCCTTCTTTAGTCCAAAAGATATATGATATTGTTGCCTCCAAGATTAGCTTATTAGCTATATTGTTAAACTGAGGATTACCAAGAAGGAGAAGTTCACAAAAGGCTTTGGAGCTTTGATTTCCAACTTCAAGTCAAGGGATTTCCGAAAGCTGGCCAAGGAGATCACTAAGCATTACATCATAGATGGGGCAAAGCATGAGAAAGTGCTCATTGTTTTCAATACCTGAATTGCACGCACAGATGGGACTTACGGGTTCAAAGTTGTGCTTAATTTTATGTTCGTTCAGGAGACTGAATTTAGCACGGAGCTTAGTTCAGCATCTTACGCCACGTATATCACGAACTTCAAATACGGATTTCTTATTAGGTAATATCTTAGCGAGCAATTTATTCTTTCTATCATGAAATTTTCCCATCCTAACTCATCATAGAGCCTCTGCCTACTTGTGCCTCTCCAAGCCTCCAGTGATTGCTAGGGCTGCAGTGTTCTGTGGATCATGTCGATGATAAATAATATCTCCATAATCAAGATGAGGTCTAACATAAGAGTTTATAGATTTGGTCAAGTGCATTGCGAGAAATATATTTAGACAGGAATTTGATCATCCTAATTGCTCTTCTTGCTTTAAGAATAGCCTTCGAATGTGACTCTTAAAACCTAAGTTTTCATCCAAAATCATACCAAGATGCTTATGCTTGGTTTTTTCTGACAATCACTTCGGTACCAAGATTTACAGGGGGACGCTGGGGTTTAGATCCCTTAGAGGAAAATTACTCCTTCTCTTTTCTCGACATTGAACAGCATCTTCCATTGCCATGCCCACAGGCTAACACTCTCAAGATCTTGATGTAACTCCAAAGCAGTTTCAGCTTCATCACAGACTGCTGAAAATAATCCAAATTTCTGAAAGAATAGGTTAGGGATGCTGAAATGATAGTGGACCAGGGGGGAGAGGGGAACAAGAGCAAAATGTCGCCGACTCCCATAAGCGATCAAAGTGAGCAGAGCAACTGAGGCTTCAAAGGCGCCTCTTTAATTTGCGGGAACAGTGAAGCAAAAGTACCATTTTGATGTGCAGACTCTGTCCCTCCACTCCGGAGCCCCTGGATTACAACATTTTTCAAATTTTAGAAAACACTGCACAGTAAAGTAATTCCATGATGTGTTTTGGAGAGATAAAAAAAGAAGTTGAATTTTGCGGTAGTAAGCATTTCGAAAAACTGTAAAATGGAACTTTTACATAGCCTTTTAAAAACAGATTATCACTGACATTGGAAATTTGGAAAGTGTTTTGTGCGCTGTAGCAAGTTTTTAAGAACGTTCTTAGCATACAAAAAAGTGGGTGTATGGGAAAGGGCATTTGCTAACTTTAAATAACCTGTCTCTTACCGCTTGAATTGTCACTCTAAAAGCCAGCTGTTTTAGTGCATTTAGATTGGCAGTTATTGTTCTCCAAGCCTGGCCTCTTTCCTTCGACTGAGGTTTATGTGCGTAAGGCTCTACCAGTAGAACTTCTCTTTTAAGGCACACATCGTGTTCATACTTCCAAATAAAAAGTTCTCTTGGTAAATTCATTTCATAGCCTGACATTTTGATGGTTAATATAAAGGTATTTAGCGCCCACGGTAAAGATATCTAGTTTTTCAAACTCGTTCTGCACACTACGAGATTTGGTAGAACACTCGAACTCCACTTAAATGCGCAGATTGCTTGCGCAGTTCGTAATTCGTACTCGCACTCGAACTCGCATTGAATCTGAACCTCCCTAATATTGGGCAGCGGCAGATTTATTGTTATCAACAAGGTTGCAGAACGAAGCTTTGATGATACCTGTTTCTTCCAGACATCACTTTCTTTCTTATTCCAAAAATACAAACATGGCTCTGATACAAACTGAATGTTGAAAGGCTATTAAAACTATGAAAAACTGAAAGAAAATGTTCTTAGAACCATACGAGCTGTTTATGAATTGCAACCTCTTCGATGGAAATTTATTGCCTTATCTCATACGTGAGGAGAAAATTTCTCAAAACTTCAGACTAAAAATACTGGTAATTTTCTTAGCACTAATGTAAAAGCTTTAATGTCAAAATTTAGCGCAAAAATTGGTCTTCAAGCATCAATATGTACTATTCTGATATCGTGTACGAGACAAAAACAATATTGCAGATACTACAGCATGCCCTTGTGCGATCAAATGAATGCCGTACTAAAGCACAGTGGATTTCCTAGTAGTCGTTGTTTTCAAGTTGAAAATACTGGTTCGAAACTTGAAGAAAACACAGGAATAAGTCAAATAAAGAAATTGTTAATAGTTAATTGGGTTATTATGATGAGTACTTTTTTTATTTTTTGCTCTCGCGTTTGGCCACGGAACGCAAACAAGAAGAAATCTGCTGAGAATTTTCCTTGCGGCCTATCAAAAACAATAGCTTCGCAGGTGAGTTAAAAGATATACCTATTGTCCAAGCACTTTTTTCCACATGGCATCAGCGTCATATTACCGATGGCTAAGACACTCCCCTTTGCTTGAGATGATGTGGAGAACCGGCTTTAACAGATGCGTGCAATGCAGCCAAGCGAAATAATTAAGAAAATAAAGTTAAGCTTTGCACGAATGCAACAAAGAATCTTTATTTAAGTTCATTAGGGGTCAATCTTTCATAACTCTGGGTACCGACGCGGGTCAACACTGGAGAGGATGTGCAAACTTTCTAGAGAAATTTTTTAGGGGTATGATATCTTGTAAAAGAAAATTCTAGGGAAAATCAAGTCAATAACATGCCCAACTCCATTGACCACTAAATAGATCCAATCTTATCACATTTCCTTCTATAGGAAGAATCAATAAAATGTTGTAATTTTTCCTTTTCAATTGTGGCATTGTATGTTGTCTACACTCAAATTCCATCAGAAAACTTGCCTCAGAAACTTAATTCTGCATAATAGCAGCTGGAGGTATGAAAACTTTTAGACAAAAATGAAAGAGATTCAAAACATTTGAGCAAATTGTAAATTCTATCTTGCCCCAGTACCCAGAGTTATAAATGACTGATTTTTTATTTCCTCTCAGTCAAGAAGGACAATAAACTGATAGATTGCGAAACAACTTCATAGCACAGAAGCATTTCGAGTATTAACCCATTTTCTATGGAATTATTTTTGTCTGTAATTTTCAAGTCATATACGAAGTTTGGAAATTTAATTGAGCAAGATAAGCATCCTAGAAGGCTTTACAAGAAAAGAAGCCTCCATGTCTTTGGGGAAATAGATGCCTACCAAGAAAAACTTTTGCATATTGCTAAACTACAATCTCCGCCAAAAGCCTTGGAACACCTGCACTATTTTTGTTGCTCATTTAGTAATACCCTCGCCCTCACCCTCAAAATAATGTTTTTATATACAGCGTTGACAGGTACAGAAATGGTCACTATGCTTGAAGACACTTCTCTGGCAATTACACACTTAATTCAACATTGTTTTTAGGGGGAGGGGATTTCAACTGTTCGACGTAGATAAGAAAATAATTTTAATCAGAAATTATGCTTTAATTAATTGCTGTTCCAAGGGCTTTTGGCAGAGATTGTAAGTGTTTCCTCTTTTGCAGTGAAATTTAGCAAAAGTGAAAGATTTGCGTCGAAATCGTAGGTTGAAAGGATAATAAGTAACGGAAAAACAACTTAAGAAATTCAAAGCAATGAAGCCAAATATACTTGTAATACTTACCATTGGCTCTTTTTCAAGATTGCTCTAACAAGTGAATACTCAGCTCTACCGTGTAATTGAAACAGAAATAGCCCGAACATGAAATATTGGTTGCTGCTCAATCATGTGTTAAGTTACGTAACCTGCAGACATGTGATCATAACAACTTGAAATGGGGAATATCGAGTCTATTTTTGCTTTTTGCTTCGACCAATAGACATCAGTTCTTTTGTTACCTATATGAAGGGCCCTCACAGAGTATGAACTGCTCCTGTCTACAGAGCTTGGAACTCTAAAAATTGGCATTGATTCTAAAGCAGTTAATTAGACAGGCGAGCTTTCTTGTCATATAATCCAAAAATCTAGATTTCCAAACGGAATATTTGAACTCTTTGATGTTTGAAGGGAATGCTATCTCTCTGTTATCTCTTTTCTCTTCATGCTCGTGGGAATAAGTTGTTTTATGCTATCTGCTAATCTCTGAGTGTTGCACCCGGCATACCGACTTGTAACTGACGTAAACATTTATACAAAACGGGACTGTCTTTAGCGGTGTCACTTCTTTTTAAAACAATGGTTTTAATAATAAAGGGTATGATTTAATCTATAATGTAATATTTCAAAGCTCAATCTCGTTTCATTTTGAATGAAAATATCATTGATTCTTGTAACAAAAAGAAAGAGAAAAAATATCTTGGTCAGATATCATCAAGAAGCTTTAGATTAGTAAAACTTCAAACTACCCCCTACGGAGCTCAAAGCTAGAACTCGCCGTATTGTAATATAGGGTTAGATGACTGATCTATAGATGAAATTATTGGGAAACCGTGCAGCGCGCATATACTTATCATTATAATTATTTTATGATTTCTGCTTATTATAACAGATTGTCATGTTAGGGCTCATCATTGTGGGGTAAAAGCTACATTAGCTGAGTTAAGGTCAAGGTTCTGGATATCTAAAGGCAGGCAGTATGTGAAGAAAATTTTGAGGAAATGCTTTGTTTGTAGAAGACTTGAAGGAAGGGCCATTTTGTGAACCACCAACAGCACCCTTACCTGAATATAGAGTGAGTGAGGTAGCACCCTTCAGCAATGTGGGTGTGGACTTTGCTGGGCCACTTTACATTAAGGACACCAAGGGTAAGATGGCAAAAAGTTACATTTGTTTGTTTTCTTGCTGTGTAACTAGAGCTTTACACTTAGAAATAGTACATGATTTGTCAGCACCAACATTCATAAATTGTTTAAGGCGTTTTTGTGCTAGAAGAGGGACACCATACTTGATAAATTCAGATAATGCTAAGACACCATGCTTGATAAATTCAGGTAATGCTAAGACTTTAAATCCACGGCAGCCTTATTAAAGAAGCTTGCCAAGGACCCCATTGTTCTTGATTTCTTAGAAACGAAAAGAATTGACTGGAAATTTAACTTAGAATTAAGTCCATGGCAAGGTGGGCATTTTGAGAGGCTAATTGGCTGTGTGAAAAGATGTTTATGAAATGTTTTTGGTAATGCCAAATTGTCTTTTGATGAACTTAGTACTGTAGCGACAGAAGTAGAAGCCACATTGAACTCACGTCCTCTCACATACCATTATTCAGAATTAGGGGAGGAAGTCCTACCCCATCACATTTGTTAGTTGGACGAAGACTAACACCTCTTTCCACAGGGTTTGCAAATTAGGCCTGGTTTAAAGGTCGAATTTCTGCCGCGTCGAATTAAATCAAGTAGCCTAAAAAATACTAAGTGTCAATTGAATTCGACACAAATTCGACGTTTAAATCCGTTGCCGC
>WIPJ01067515.1:152013-164554 GCA_018155075.1 Cassiopea andromeda | reverse complement strand
TGCAATGCAAGCAATTATCATAGATGGAAGAGATTAATAAGTATAGTCTCAAATTTTCCTCAAAAAATTCAATCTGAGCAAGTAAATTGAAGATGAAAGTACCACTCCCTGCTAAAACTATGTTTCCAAACCTTTTTCCATATCATAATGTATTTATCTATGTTCTCTTCTCCAAATGAAAATGACACTAATCCAGCAACTTCGGCAACATCATGCCTGTAAGGAAAGAGTAAAAATACATTAGCTTAATCATTGGAAAATCAGAACTGTGAGACAGAAGTCTTCCAACACCTTGCTTGGAGCTTGTAAATGATTCTTCAATGACTCTATTACTAGCTGAATGACTTAATTGAAATTCAATTTGTATAATTTGGAACCAAAACAATTGATAGAAGAAACATAAATAAGAAAATCTTTATTTTGATTCCATGGCAAAAATGCCAATCCAATAATACCACCAATTAAGTTAAAATAGTTTTGCTATAGTTTTGATGCAGGAAGGACACTAACCCAAAAGTTTCCTTCCTAAAAATCATCATTCACTCTATTAGCAATTACATCATTCAATACAACCTTAAAATATCTAACTGCATCAGCTTACACTATGCTTCGAGCAACTTTGTCCATATATCCAAATTTCTTGTGCTTTAGTTCCAAATCTTTCATAAACTTGGATACCTCATCCTCTATCTAAAATTCAAAACCATATTTAGTTTTATAAGGTTCACAAAGCTGTTCTACCCAGAAGCTGTGCAAAAATTGTTATAGTGTTATGGGATGTCATCAAAGATATCATGAGGAGTGCATCAAGCATCCTTAATTTCCTAGCTCACTTTATTATATGTATAAACAGGGTTCCCTTTTGTTCTTAGTAGTCCCTTGCAGTAATATCATTACAGCTCCCCTGACACCCTTGATTTGTGTTTTATACCTGCTCCCTGAACTTTGCCCATTTCTGCTTTTCTTGTGCTTTGAGCTTAGCAGCTTTAGCTTTTGCTTCTGTGAAACAAAAAATTAAGTAAATCATAAGCATGTGTACAATGACCTTAAACTAAAATAAATAGAACACAACTTATGTCACGAGAAAAAGCCAGACCAGACCACCATAACACCAATTGCAAAACTGTATTAGCGTCCCCCAAATTCTACCTTCTTGGCAGACTTTCTGGTACGCAATTCACATTTCATCTATGCTGAAAGAAGACTATTAGCTGCAAAGTCATAACAAATGATCGATAACATAATGCCATTGCCCAGCTTCTCCAGCAGTGCTGAGCCTTTCTCATACTCTGGCAATAAACGGACATTCGTACGAGAACTTCGTATGGTTTACTCCATGAAAGTATTGGCATCTAAGCAGTTCTATCTACCTTTTGCCTTTTTCAATGCTTCTCTATCTGAGGCTGTAATCGGAGGTGCATCCATGCTGCCAAGTATTGATCCTAGTAAATCCATTTTGAGCTAATAAATTGACTCACTTCCAGAAATATAGTTGTTGATTAAAAGTAACTCAATTTTCAATCTCGATTTCAAATCGGTGAGAATATCCATCCAAGAGAGACCAAACTAATATGGAAGCAAAAATAGAGTTATGCACTAAAGGTTGTAAAAAGTGAGATCATGGCTGATCATGAAGAAAGTAAAGATTTTCCTAGCAAAGGAGACGTTCGAGAAAATATTGAGTTTCTCAAGAGCTGTATTGGGGGAATTTTGAGCACATGTGAGCTCGACAAGCTTGAGGATGATTTGTGTAATGCTTTGAATGTCAATAGGAATTGTATTCCAAGAGTTAATAGTGATCAAATTAATCGTGAAAATACGTTAACAAATATTGGTGCCGTTGTTTTGATATTAAGACACATCTACAAATCAAAAAACTATCTGTTATTAGATCACAAACAAGATGAGAACTTTTCCTTGCGTTTATCATCGTTTGTGGATGAAGCTACCAAAGGAAAGAAAGTATTTAGTTTGGTGGATTTTCTAGAGGGTGTCGCAAACTATTGTGTTGATGAAGTGAAGTCACTAGATACTCTACTTGAAAAGAGCGGTAGAAAGATAAAGGAAGCTAGTGAATGCAATCTAAAGGAAAAGGCCTGTTTATGTAGCCATGTTTATTTTACAATGTATTGTGTACTCTCATCTAATGCAGTGGCATGTTTAGTCAGAGAAACAGGGTTGATGCCCTTAAAAGACTGTATATCAAACATAGTTAAAGGGATTACTATGGTTTCAAGGTTTCCACAACATGAAGAATTTAATGACATTTGTCTGCTTGAAGATAACTCCATGCATTACTTCCACAAGGTTGCATTTGAATGCTTAAAAAGCATAAACTTTATTTTTCAGTGGATGAGTAATGAATTGAAAAGAACGACTCAGGGTGTGGAAGTTAACACTTTGTTTGCCAGTTTCATGAAATTTTTGCTGAAAAGTTGTGTTGATGAACTGACCTTTGTAGTTTTGCAACATATTGGTAGGCACAGCTGGACATCAACAGAAACCAGGGTTGAGGCTCAAAATCTGCTCAGTTTTTTATTAAAACTAACTCACTCAGCAAATGTGGAAGCCCTTTTAGTAGGTTCAGAAAACATTAAAGCCGTTACAGAAGCCATTTCAGAGCACCAACCAACACCAATATTTCCAAATGGTATTATAAAACTGCTTCTTGAAAACATTTGCTCTAAATTTTTTAGTAATGGATGGAAGAGAGATCCTAGTTTGATACACGTAGTTGCTCATGTAATTAGAAATATAAAATTCCCCAATTTAAAACCACACATAAGTGTTTTTGTACCATTATTATTGGAGATTATTGGGGATTATAGAAGTGAAAACCAGATTCTTGGAATAGAATGTTTGGCATATTTGATTGAAAATGTAACAGCCAGTGACCTTAATTTGTATAATCATGCAGAGCTCATATACAAATCTTTGTTCAAGTTGCTGTATGGAACAAAGCCCTCTACCCTGAAAGTGCTTTTACCTTGTTTGCAGAAGGTGTTATATGCACTCGAGCCATTCCCAGACAGGCTGGAGTCTAGCAGGTCTTCAAAGTGGGATGAGATCCTTCAAAAATTGATCTCAAATCTGGAGTATGAGAGCACTTCTGAAGCAAGGGAAATATTGGCTTCAAATTTGTCTGGTTTTATAAATGCCATGGGAATTAACTGTGCTAGGTTTTTATTGTCAATTATGAAAGCTACAAGCTTTTGTTTGGAAATGTATGATAATAAAGAAGGTAGAATAAGAAAGGAGGCTCTTAACATTATAAAGTCAATCATAGTAACATGCTGGCCAATTATGTGGAGGCACATAGGAACTATAATGAAGACAATCATGAAAGTTGTTATTGACATCAGTATGGAAGGAACTGTGATAGAGGAAGAAGCCTGTGTTACAATAAAAGAGAAGACAAAAGAGATAATTATTCTTCTGAGCAAATGCTGTGGACCAGATTTAGTACTTGATTACCTTGATCATGCTGTCAATGCCAAGATTGGAGATTGTTTTTGTGGTTTAAAAGAGTTTCTTGAGGATACAAAAAGAACCATTGTGTCGGATGAATCTTAGATGAAGATATCATGCCAAGACTTCAGTGACATTTCACTTGTAGGTTTTGTATATCTTAAGCATTGGCTAGTACTTTGAACCGTTTGCCTTTATGCATATAATTGGCTTCAACTGGGATAGTACCAGTTTCCTGGCTGGGGAACTGACCATTCTGGTGGAGGGACCAGGAGATAGTCATTAGAGCATTAGAACTACTCCTTTAACTCTCAGAAGAACTTATAGGCTTCCAACAGGAAGCTAGCATGCCCCCATGAGGGAGCTTTAGTCTGCTCTAGCCTTCCCCTGACACCACCCCATCGATGTGAACTGTTCACAGCCCTTTGTAATAGTTCCATTGCGCCTGAGTAAACTGCAATATAGGAAGAAGCCAACTAGTGGATTGATAAAATGCCTTCTTTGCCAATTTACGGTAAAAATTTCCTTATCTTTACAGCGTCTTAATTCTCCCCTTCTGACTTATAACATAAGTAGGAAGAGGGAATTAAGAAGCTGTATACCACGTAAGAGATTGTATCATGATATGATCGCCATATTACTCAAATGTTCGGCAAAGGATGCGGCCAAAACTCCGCATTTTTCTCATAGTACTGTACCATCTTTTGCCTGCAAATGACCTCTTAGCTGATCCCACCCATAAAAATATCTTCTGACTGCTGAATTTCAGGCTTCATCACGGCATAACTGACCACCATGCTTTTCGGTTTCCAAAGCATTTCTGCGAGAATATTTGGCTGTTAAAATATTATTTTGATATCTTATGCATGACATATTTCATGAACCGAACAGGTGACCTGATTTTCGGCTGATAAACCATGGACTATGAATAGAATTTTTGTGAAAACTGGGCAATTGCTTTGCGCAGCTGCGTTCATGTGCCAATACCAGCGCACTCGAGCTGCCTGCGCATTCATGCGTAGAGCGGTCAACTTTACGATGTAGCAAGGGGGTTGATCAACCAAAATCGTATCATTTGTTGCTGCTAATTCTTTAGCAGGGGTTTTGCTCTTGCCCCGCGATCGATACGAATAGCTGTTTTTACTCTCAAATCGGACTTTGAAGAACTGTAAACAGTTGCTCTCACTGGGATTTTGTAGCGGCTTTTACATTAGTTGTGAGGTTGGAATTTGTTATCCCGACAGAGCTCTCGTTACAAGCAACATACAATTAAACAGCCAATACTCTTGAGACATTTTCGTGTAATATGGGTTTACATTTCTGTATGCTTGTAGCTTGTAACTAACTTGTTATCAGCCATCATAAAAACAGACCTCAAGCTATTTTTTATAATCTACCAGTTGGTAATGATGTTGTTTTTGCTACAAAACTCCGAAGTTGAGTTCATTTCCCCTCCTACAGCCTATTCTAATATCTGATGTTCTTCAGTTGAGATTGTCAGCAGTTGCAATCTAAACTTCTGCAAATTCACAACGTCTATTTGACGAAGAATACACCACTTCTACCACCATCTGCATCAAAAAATCAACGATGAGTTAGTGAAAGATAACCCCCGTCTTGTTCTCTTGGATTGTAATTTGATCAAAGATCTCTCAAGTAGGAAGAAGAGTGATTTTCCAAGCAGAAACATCAAAAATATTCGAAGATTGTCTCGAAATGAAGTTGCTTTTATTGATATGAGTCTGCTTCGTCAAAACCAGTGGAATACGTCGATGACTGTTACCATATATGATACTGCAAAGACCACAATGTCTTGCTCTCTTCTTTGTTTGGTTTGTAACTTTCTTCCTCATGTGGAAGCTTTTCTGCAAAGTGGAAATAGCAACGTCCCATAACCGATCGCCCCAACGGAACGGAAAGCTGGATGGAATTGTTGAAGCTCCAAGTCGAATTAATAAGAGGTTCGCTTTTTTCCTTTCATTATCAAAAGTGGAATAGGATCAGAATGTAGATGAGCATTTTGCTGCAAGCAGAGACGAATTACATAATACTGCTGGACTAACATCTTTAGCTAAAGGACTCTCGGCCAGCAAATGAACTCAAAAAATAGGAATCAAATAATTTTATGCTGTAGAAACTTCTTGGCTTGCTGAGGTGGCTTATTTCGTAGTTCACTCTGAGAGCCCCACTGGGACTTCTCATGGTGAGCCAGCAAACCATACTCTACCATTTTGTTATTTTGATGAGTCATGCTTTGATAATAATGATAGTAATAACATCGAATGTTCACCCTGATTAAACATTCCAACTTGAGCAACTGTTATTTATGTGATTCCAGGAAAAATAAAGGAATTAAAGCAAAGAAGTTTCCTAGAAATACCAAACCTAAAAGAATTACGTAGGATATTTTTCCACACAACTTAAATAAAATGTTTCTTTAAACACGATTTTAATTTAGGTCCCATCATTTCACGGGCTTCCAGTGAAAGCATTTTTAATATATACAGAGAAATTTATTTTTTTTACATACTTAAACAAAATATTCAAAAGAGCCCATAAAGCTCTCGATATAGTAGCTCATAGAATGAGTAGATTACCTTTTATCACTTTCTTGGATTCACCACCTTGCAAAATATAAGGCAATGTAATGGTGAATTTTTTATCAACTGTATTTTTCTGTACTCTTCTTCAATTTAATCCAAGTTTTACTCATAGGGAGATCATTACTTTGTGCGCAACCACAACATCTCACACAGTTTAAATTGTTGCTTTTATGAGTGAGAAAATCTGTAGAATTGTAGCTGCTCGTAGTTGATCAATTGCTTATGATTGCAGGCACTTGGTAAGACAAAGTAAAAATGTATCCTCGCCCTTCAAGTCTTTGCAAAATGTCTTTAGTATCAAAGCACTTCTAAGTGAAGATGATCGTGTTGATGTCAAGAAAGAACTCAAAAAATTAAAGGACAGATACAGGTAACAGAAAAAATTATATTTGAAAATAGACCATGATGTCGTAAAATAAGATTTAAAGTATGAAGTTCCCCCTTTAGTGCTCTTGCTTTTTACTACATTGAAAATTGAAATGTTTTGATCCTTAGCAACTGTAGTCAGGGACGTAACTTAAATAAAATTATGGGTTCAATAAATTTTCAGGGAGGGAAGGGGTGAATTGACCAATGATCCTGAGTCCAGTAAGTTGCCCTGCAGAAACACATTGTCCTACCGTTTTTACTCTGCGAAATGGCAATTTTTCAAGTTTGGGGGGTTGACTCACCCCCATACCCCTCCGTAATTTTCGTCCCTGACTGCAACTAATTTTAGTTTATTATCATTCCTTTCATCACCTGTATTCCTATTGAATCTGGAAGACTTCTTAGGCGTACTGAAAGTGAAACAGATTCATAAGAATTTATAATGAACAGATGTAATAGGTGATGGTGATAAGCGTGTTGGTATAATCACATTCAATGAAGTTTATTCATAAATGTAGGAGCCGGGAGGCACAGTGAAAGCACTTCCACTTTTCAGCACTTTAAAAATTAATGTCTCTTGGGCCCTTGCAGACAGGGGTCAAATTTCTGGGGGTATTTGGGGATGCAGCACCCCCATAGACAAAAATATGTACTTTTTACAGCAATTCATAGGCCCTTGCTTACTAGATCCTCCTTCCTCAATGTTTGGTTTTTCTCTTGGCTTCATATATCATAAATATAATAATTTTTAAGCATAGCCTTTTGTTATTGATATGTCACACTATGTCTCACGCGCCCCCCTCCCAGGGAAGCATCCTGGTCTCACCCCGGCTTGTAAAGTCCCTTTTGTGAGGACACTTCTGTGAAGGAGCCCCTCAAAGTGTTTGCCTTGTGCATAACCTCCTAATAAGAAAACCATTATTTTGCCTGAGCCTCAATTTTCTTAACTTCCGAAATTGAGCCTGAGATTTTCTTACATTTTTCTTAACTTTTGCTAAAATAAACTGGCCAGAATGGTTTACGTTTTCGTTATTGATATTGTATACTTAAATTTGAACTCCAACTTTAACAGTTTGAATGCAGTAACGACGAAATACCCATTTTTGGCCTATAAAAACACGTTTAATTTTGAAAATTGAGCCTGGTGATTTTCTTACGATTTTCTTATGATTTTGACAATTTGAGCTTCATTTTCTTATAAACTTTCTTCTTATATAAAACGTGTATTTTCTTATAAAATCTGTAGCAGAAGTAAAATACAAGCTTTTGACGTCATGAGACGAGTTTCTTATCATACCTTCACTTATTTATAACGGGTTTACAGTTGTATATCTAGTATTTTCATAAATAAAAAGTTTAAAAAGATTATTTTTTCTTGCACATAAAATTGCCTTTTTTATGAAACGAAATTAAAGTTATTGGTATCAGCTAGCTATTGATCCTTACTCCATGAATCGAACAATTGATTTTGGTTGTATTTTGCAAATTCTGCTTTGTTGTCGTGCATGTTAATGTTCATCTACCGTTTCAGTTGCAAGCCAGTGAATAGCATTCTGTTCATTAAGACACACAAAACAGGAAGTAGTACCATCACGAATATTCTCAACAGATACGGCGATCTACGTGAACTTACTGTGGCTATTCCAGCCGGTGGAGATTATCGATTCCAGTGGCCGAGGAGGTTTCATTGGACTTTTGTGGATTTTCCACGCCTAGATGGGGAAACAGCGAATATATTCAGCAATCATGCGCGCTACAATAGAAAGGAAATGGACTTTATCATGAAAAAAGATACAAAGTACATTACAATTCTAAGAGAGCCTGTTTCACAATACGTAAGCTCCTTCTACTACTTTGAAATTGACAGAATTCTTGGATTGCAGCATCGTAAGGATCCATTAGAGGAGTTCCTCAAGAATCCCGATCGTCACTTATTCTCTTTGTCTATTAGAAATGGTGATATTCCAGATGTAGCAAATTTGATGCAGAGTGGAATGATGTACGACTTAGGATATGATTTCTTGGAATTCGTTAACAAGTCTTTGCTTATGAATGCCATACAGAGGTTGGATAGCGAGCTGGATCTCGTTTTAATGTTAGAGTACTTTGATGAAAGTCTCGTATTGATGATGAGAGAATTTTGCTGGGACTTTGATGACGTTTTGTATATAAAAATGAACGCTATGAAGTATAAAAGGTCTAAAATATCGAATAGATCACGAAAGAAGATATTGAAATTGAATGAAGCTGATGTCGCGTTGTATAGTCACTTCAACAGAACATTTTGGAAGAGGATCAAGAAATATGGCAATGAATTCTGGGAAGATGTTGCTGAATTTCGAAAAAGGAACGCAGAAATGCTGGCAATTTGTTCGCCAAGAGAAATTGAAGAGAAAGCATTTCGCATAAACGTCACCATAAAGGGGCTAGTTATGGGACGAAAAGTGGGACGATTTCACAGACCATACTGTAAAAAGTTGATGATGAATGAAGTGCAGTACTTGGATTATTTTAGGTACAAATTTGGAAAATCATATGGATACCAGAAAATACTTCGTCAAGAAGGAGATGCGGCTGAAAAGACAAGAGAGTTAATGGACCGTCTCAAGATGTTTCGAAAGAACAATTATTTGATTCGATGAAATGTAGATTTTGCCCTTTCTGTGGCTCTCAAGTCGGAGAAACTAGTTGCAGTTAATTGCTTTGATAGATTAGTCTATATTTGTAACATATCATATATTTTTAGTACTTGGAACATACTTGTCACGCTTTATACAAGCTAAAAGAAAATGCTTCAATTGACTGTGGTTGTATTATCTCAAGAAAAGAGAATTAATGCACACAAGAATTAATCTTGAAACAAATTTAGAGAGATCAATAATATCATAAGTTTGATGTGAACATTACGTATGAAGTTGCCATTTTGAAAATCGATTTATACTTCGCTTTTTTACGTTTTTTGTATTCGCCAATTTTTATTAATTTTTCATTCAGCTTTGTTTGTTTATGATGTAAAGTGCTGCAAAATTGTTTATTTCTGACTGTTGACTTTTGACTGTTGACTTTTGACCATGCCAGACACAGTTGTCCTTGCTATACTCCCAACTCTTTGCTTTGTTTACAACTATTTCCCATTCGAATATACCAAGATATAATCAGTGTAGAACAAATAAAGACATGATGGTTTTATAAAAGAAGGCTGTAGTCGTGGACTGAGCAAATGTCGGAGGGAATGGCAGCTGTTTCACTACAAACTGTCAATCACAACGCTGTACAGTTGAAAACAGAATGACCCAAGTGCCTCCTTTGGGACTTGCTTTGCTTTTACGATATGACGTTACATAGAACAGAGGTTAGAACCTCTTCCACCTAAAAGCGTTGCTTTTGTCAAAATGCTGATGCGAGGCTAAACTGCTGCTCTGTTTTCCAACCTTTTTCTTGCTGTTTTCCCTTCGACGCACTACAATGAATGAGACCCCCCTTGAACAAGCTCCCGGGGGGCTTATTTGCAGAAATGAATTCTTGGGTGGGGGCTTATTTCCAACTTTGGGATTTTCCTCAAAGGTTGGCATAGAATAGACATAATTTTCTCCATCAACTGAATTAAAAAATTACAAAAAGGCTGCTGCACAAACGAAATTTTCAAGTCATTAACGATTTCTTCATTATTATCGTGCTTCTTTTTGCTTGTTAGTCTCCAGTCAAAGGAAGTAGTACCGTTCAGCTATTGTTCTGTGAGGTTTTCCTGAACTAAGATATTATTCTGTAATTGCACTTCCCTCGCATAAGGCCACATTGAGGCTTATTTGAGGGGGGCTTATTTGCAAAAGTTTTTAGGAGGGAACTTATTCAAGGGGGCTTAATTGGAGGCGGGGAGTCATTCGAGGGCTTACAATATGCGTATACTGATCAACAATTGCTGGCATCATTAGGCCTCAGTCTATGAGCCAAAATGGGACTATTTTCTCCGCTATTTTTTATACTCGATGATGCTAGCTTCCCATTCTTTCCTTAAAAGTTAAATTTTTCTCCAAGGGGAGCTTTCGCCAGGTAGGAAACATATATATCATCAACATTTATGTTTAAAAACAGAGATAGAAAGAGGTAACGCTTTGAGTCTACTTGTGTGCTACACACTTCTTTTGGACCTCTTTTTATCCAATTTTATTACTAAAAGTTCCCTAATATTTCCTAATGTTCACTGCATATAATGCCATAAAAGCGTCACAGGCACAAGGAATCATTAAAGTTCGGAATTTTACCTTTAATTTTGAATTAGAACTAAAGAAAGAAAGAACAAACAAGGAAAGAAGTTCATAAATGAATCTACGCAAGTTTTGGCTGTGAATGAATAGAACCGATTTCCTAATTCTTGTTTATTTGCAGTTATAAAAAGCTTTAAAACTGAAGAGCTCTTTACCTTTCTTTCCGTTAGTACAAGTGTCACAAAGACCAAAGTTGAGCTCAATCAAAATTTTGGGAGATCTCTCCTTAGCTGTATAGAAAAATCAGCAAAATAAATTGCAAAACGTTTTCAAGTGGTGGCAAAAAGCTGGCTTCCTGTTTCCCAGGGGTGCCATTTGCCACCCCATGGCTACTGGCCTGATATACACCTCGGTTTTCTGTCTCTACATTGGGTCGTAAGTCCCTCTATCCATACTTTTCCGCCTTGGTTACATCATAGGAAGGAGGCTGCGCTCAGTTCCCATACAAAAATGGACGACGATGTTCTAGACTCGTGGGAGGATGCCATTGACACAGGGGTAGGACTTGTTTATTTTGCTTCAAAGTTGAGTGATATCTCCATGTCGAATTATATAAAATCAGCAATATTGCTTCAGATTCCTCTATAATCGAATGCGCTTAAGAACTGGATAACTTTGGTAACCTTAGTTGAAAACTAAACAATCTAGTTTCCAGTGGCATACTTAGCCGAAAATCAGATATCTCATGCGTATCTTCACTCTTGACCAAAATCAGACAAGCACCATAGAAACTACGTTTGCAAGCTGTATTTCTTGCTGACATTTATTTGCTTAAAGTTTTGCTTTAGATAACATTTAACGCAGTAATTTACGCCCGCTGTAGAAAACGTTACAACGTACGTTTTTCGTAACCAAACTTTTTGATTTTGTATAAAAAATCAGAAGGTTTGGTTACGGTTACGATTTTCTAATTCACAGCATTTTATGTAGATAAGATTCTTTCGTAATGCTCCTATTAACAGCATGGCAAGAGTTAGTGCTACTTTCCATTACATTTTTACTACTTTTAGTTATATCAAGATCTACGTATAGTACTATTTAATTCTACTTTTCTTTAAAAACCCACCAAAATCTAAAAAATTCCAAATTGCAACATCTGAAAGGCAATATTCATTACGTTTGTGCATAAACATCACGCAGTTCTTCAACCTAGACTCCTGTAGTCCTCAGAGTATACAATGCTACAAAGATTTTCAACTTTTGATAGTTTTCTATGAAGTGTTGCCATTATGGAAGAAAGATGAAGCCTTGATAATGTTGTTTTAAGTAAGCTGTTTTTACAACTATAAATAACACAAAACTGCAAAGCTACAATAATATTTTGATATTGTGGCAACTGCAGCAAGAAACACACATAGTCACCAAGTCCTCACTGCAGATACCACTTACAATTTCTTTTTAATAACTACTATACTGCCCAGGGTGAAATCCATGTATTCCTTGCACCAGATGCGAAGGAGAGAATTAACCAAGTTTGACCTTGCCATTAAAACAGTTATTGGGAGAAGTTCATTTATTCCAAAGGAACCTTACATTCCACCATTTAGCTTGAATAAATTAGTTATGTTAATGAGAAATTTTAATATTTTCCTACCTTGCTTTCCATTTTTCAATTATCATCATGGACACATCAATTGTGCAGAAGATGAAAGTAAATTCTATCTTCTTATTGTCCATTGGCATCTTGCTAATTTGCCTAATAGTGTTTAGTATGTCAACATTATATTAAGAAAGTTAGCCTTGTTAGTTTTGCTTTACAAAAACCATTAAAATCATATTTTAATCTCCTCAAAAAACAGGCTAAAGCTATATATATATATATATATATATATATAT
>WIPJ01067515.1:79692-120902 GCA_018155075.1 Cassiopea andromeda | reverse complement strand
ATAGCACAAAAATAATGTGGTGCAATATAACATGATAAAATATAATATCATAAGTACAAAGATGCAATATGAAGCATAAAGTATGAAGCACGTAACAATATAACAGTATAATACTTATTAATCAACGTAAAGTTATCATTATTTAGCTTAACAAATAAAAAGCATACCCATTCTACCAGTAGTATGATCTGCTTCTGGACCGGTGTACGAACTTGGGGTAGAACCAATTCTTAGGGTGAAATCAAAATCATCATTTTCATCTTGGTACAACACACAATCAAATGTAAACCCTTCATCAAAATCACATTTCTTCGTTCCTAAAGAAATTAATAATCCAAATCAATAATGAGTTAGTCACATAACGAAATGGTGAACGATTAACGATGATGGTGGTTAGAGGGCTTGTCTGCTATTTGAAATGTCGATGGTAGAAACCATAGAAATATTAGAGCACTAGTATTTATGTGATAGAGACACCATTATCACAGTCAAATGCACACTCACTGTCCACTTAGGCCTGGTGTCAGTACAATGGGGAAAGAAGTAGCAAATGCAGGGAATGAGCCACAAAAGAGCAGCCGTGGCCTAGCGGTAATGCACTCGACTAAGACCAACATGGTCCTGGGTTGGAGGTCCAACGCAGGCCATTAGTGATGTCAGGAAGGGTATCCGGTCCTAAATGCTCGTGCCAGAACTAAAATCCTCTCAGAGGCGCCCTCAAAGCTCCAAGGAATTGAGGGAAACGTAGATAAAATCGAGAAAAAAATCGAAAAGAGAATGAGCGACAACACCTCATATGTCCATGGCCTAGTTTCATGTTCGTTCTGGCAGTCATTCCTTCTCTACATACAAAAGCATATGGCGTCCTGCACACTACAGCATGCACAGGCGACCATAGCAGAGATATCGGAGATTTCATTATACTCCAGTAATGATGTAATTTACATGGACATTTTCCTTATTACAAAAAAATCATCATTCTGCCAGAGCCCCAATTTTGTTAACTTTTCCCGAAATTGAGCCTGAGATTTGCTTAAATTTTTCTTAGCTTTTACTGAAATTAACTGGCTAAAATGGTTTGCACTTTCGTTATTAATATTGTATACTTGAATTTGAATTCTACCTATAACGCTTTGAAAGCAATAACGACGAAATATTGATTTTTGGCCAGCAAAAAACTCTTAGTTTTGGAAATTGAGCCTTGTGATTTTCTTAAGATTTTCTTCAGACTTTCGCCTTTGAGCCTCACTTTCTTATAAAATTTGCGCTTATAATAAAAAATTTGTATGCAAGAAGAGATGGAATCACAAAGGACAATTAAAATGTCAACCCACCTGGGATGACGAATTTCTGTGGAAGAACTTTTGGACGCGTTGTGACACCTGTGATGACAAAAGCATGGAAGGAATGAATTGGTATTCACGAATATATCAAGGCAAAGATCTGAGCAAAAAGCATGCAATTCAATGGATAACAAAAGAGACACAAACACGAAAGCAGGTCTCATTTAAGATTCTTCATGTAAAGCTCCCCAAACATTTCCTTGATTTTCCTTCAGAATTCGGCCATTTTCCTTACTTTTTTGTGTTTGATTGTAGGGGAGGTTATATTACACTTTTGAGATTTTCACCCCTCATAGCAGTTTATAATGACCCCCCATCTTAGCAAAATGAGAGCATGATTACTATTAGCAAAGCTCAACTCTCCATCAAGCACTTCACAACTCTTGTCAGGTTGAAGATTGTCTACCACTCCATCCAATTTTTGCTTGACACCATCTGGTCGGATCACCAACTCTTGTGTTTCCTTCATCATCATCATCATCATCATCATCACCATCACAATCATCATCATCATCATCATCATCATCATCATCATCATCATCACCATCACCACCATCATTATTATTATCATTATTTATAGTTGGTTATAACTATAGTTGCTAAAAACTAATTCAGACCAACTATTAATACAAAGTAAAAAAACAAAGATCAGAAAAATATCCACCTTCCCCCTGCTAGTTCGATCCCCCTACAATTAAGCGCAAAAGAGCACCATTTATGAACTCTTTAAAACCATCTTCAGTGATACATGCTAAAGCTGAATGACATCTTTGAAACTCCACTATTTACATCGTAATTTTGACTGTATTGCCAGCACAGAATTCAAGTATGTATTGGAAACATATCAAAATTCTATAATGGTCAATGGAAATTATTTAGGTCCAGGGTAAATTAAGGGAATTTGCTAAATTAAGATCATATGTCAGAATAACCCCCATTTTCCCCTGACTTTCTAATTGTTATAAAAGCTCAAACTATTTTTCAGGTTTTCCGAAACTCTAGCCAATTCAACCAATTTTTCAGCTTTTCCAGATATTCAACTCCAATATCAACATCCTAAAATCATAACAATCAACAGTACCATTGCACTTATAAAGCATGTGTGCTTGCTTGGAGTCGGTCTGAGTGAATCCAACTCTTTGGCCTAACTGGAATATCCCACACTGCTTTGGATCCATCGTGACGTTTCCATTTATTCCAAATGCTGTTTTTGAATACTGCATTACTGATTGGTAGTCATAAGTCGTATTCAAACTGTCCACCACAGAGTTGTCATGCTTCCTGAAATTGTGCTTCTTTCCTGGAAAAAGAGCGTAATTTACTCCATAGCCCTTTTAAGGAAAGATTTGCTGCGGACTGGGGTGGATTCAAGGTGGTTGGGGGCATGGTCCCTCCCAAAAGGCAATATTCCCTTTAGCAAATAACTGTGCTAAGAAACTTCTCAAGTGAAAGAGACAATAAAATGAATCAGATGGCCCCCAAAGTTCAGCTCTGGACCCACCCCTGCCTGCGAGTTGCAAACACTAGAAGAGGGATATGCTAGTGCAAGATAAAATAACAGTTTTGAGGATTTGGGGTACTTTGTGGTGCATAGCCCTTAAAAGATGCTTTAAACAGCGTTTACATTCTAAAGTCTCAGTAAAGACCATGAATGAGTTCTAGTAGGTAGTGTAATGTATCTTGTAGCGGTAACATACCAAAGAAATGGGGCCTGGGGGCAATGCCCCCAGGAGTATATTTGGCGTATTACTCTTTGACTTAAAATGCATCTCCAAATTCACAAAATAGGCAACCTTCAGTGCATACATAAGGCATCCCTACATTTCAAACAAGCAGGTTGTTTGGTCAAAAACGATTTCTTCAGTCCCAATGAATAGTTTGTAGTGAAAAGGGGATAATTTCTGGGGGCAAAAATCCATTTACTGGGAGCAATGTTGAAGAGTAGGGGGTCATTGCCCCGAGTTAAACGTACCATCTGGAATATTGTCCCAGACAACTTGAATATAATCGTCCCGGTCTGGTCTTGACTGCTCATGCCAAAAGCCCATAGCGTGCGCTGAAAATATTTCAGAAAAGTAATCGAGTGTTTCAAATAAAGCAAAATTAAAAGAAAACTGAATTGCTAGTCGAAGAAATCGATGATCTTTCTTGGCTTGAACATCATCGGTTAGACAGAATTAAAAATTTTCATGTACAGGAAACAAAAAGGTAAAATAAAATTTAACCAGAATTAAAGAAGAATTGAAAAGAAAGAGAAATGAGGAGACAAACTCAATTTAAAATATACCAATTTCATGTATGATTGTTCCTTTTCCCCAGCATCCACTTGAAAGACAAATGTTCTGTTTTCCTCCTCGACGGCCAACGTATGACCAGCAACTAAAATTCATTGCCGATAATCTGATTACACTTCAAATTATCATTCACATTATCATTTATTTTACCTAATCTTCTTCACAGATGCATCTAGCTAGAAATATCTCTGCACTCAACAACTTATATTTCTCCTTATTTAATACTTCATTCATTTCTTTACTTGTTCACCTATTCATTCGTTTGTTCATTAATTACTCAATTAGTTGATTCATAGATTTTGAATCAAATCTTCCAATTATGTACAATTTCTGCCAAAAGTCTTGGAACACTTGCATTATTTCTGCTGCTCATATAGTAGTACCCCCTCTCCCCCTCAAAACAATGTTGTTAAATACAGTGTTGAAAGGTACAGAAAAAGCCGCTATGCTTGCAGACACTTCTCTGACAAATAAACACTTAATTCAACATTGTTTTTAGGGGGAGGGGATTTCAATCGTTCGACATGAATAAGAAAATCATTCTTATCAGAAATTATGTATTAATTAATTGGTGTTCCAAGGACTTTTGGCAGAGATTGTATCTTTTCTCTTAGGGAATTTGAGTTCAATTTGAATTATTGCCTAATACATAAAAAAGCAATAAATTTAATGGAAATAGACACAGCAAATTTAATAAATAGCTTAGTACCCGGAGCAGTTCATGAAAAACTCAATGTAATCTTTTTGAACTGTTCTCTTTACAAATTTTAGGCATGTGTGGCTTTCCCATTCACGAAATGCTAGCATCAAACCAAGAACAGCTTTTGGATTGGAAGCTATGAACAAAATATGATGATTTAATTATTACTCGTGATTTAATGATAATTACGCTCAACAAATGGTAATTTTACAGGCTGCGGTGGCGCAATATTTTTGCAACTAGTACCTACATACTTTTCCGTAAATCTAGAGCCGTTCTAGGTTGCTAAAAACAGTTTTTACACATTGGTATTCATGCACTTACTTTTAATAAAAACACACGAGAGTTCTTCGCAATGCTTGATTGGAAAACAGGCATGCTCTTCCCTACGCGTAGCTGCGAATGACTTGATCTGGTAAGGTGCGAACTGCGAGCAGATCCAAAATCAGGTGCGAGCTGCGAGAGGAGCCAAAGTCATATGCGAGCTGCGAGCAAAAATTGAAATTACTACGATATTTTTGAAGCGTCTCTGCGGTGATACTTCCAACGATCACTTGAAAGTTAAGCTCAGGGCGGCATTGAAGGAGATGTGGGGGTGTCATACCTCCCATCGAAAAGGTTTTGTCGGCAATATTGCTTTCTATCGACAAGTCATATTATATTTTGCAACTATTCCTAGCGCCACCCATGAGTTTCACAGAGGCAAATACCCCAGTTATTACATGCTCCTTTTCAAGTCAAAAGGGGTCTTTCTTTTCTTGCGAGCCTGTCTGTGCCACCTCTGCTTGGGGTCAAAAACCTTCTCTACACAGTTGGGGGGGAAACCATTGCAAAACTTTATGTTTGAGGGAATTACCGCTTTGTGCTCCCTCTAGAATAGCTTTTGCAACCTTTAGGCACAAAGTGTAGCTTGTATCGGATCAATTGATATGTCTAAAAAGGAACCTAGCATGCTTTCGGCATTAAGAGAGTTTCATTACCCACGATTGTGCTTGCTTGAAGGTTGTCTCAAAATATAGACTGGGGGGCTGTGGAGATTCGCCATACTTTGACTGATCTTAAATTACCTCTTTTAAAAATATCCATATGACTCTGGAACAACCTAAGTGCTGATATCAAAAATACACAAGCTCAAAATTAATTCAAAAAGACTTAAAACATCAGCATGGAATTCTTTCGCTAACTCCTTTACTTTTTAACCTTATTCTCTTATTTTTATTAGAATGTTAAGTTCTTATTGTAATTTTTCTCTTTTTATATGACTGTAATTAGATTATATATTTTCACTTTACTTTGCAAAGCAGTATAAAAATCAGTCTTTAGCTGCATATTTTACCCTGCTTAGAGCATCTCAAATAAAATGAAATGAATTGAATGAGTATATCCTACGACTTTTCAATAATTCTCACAACTCGTAGTCTGAGGTACAGTGATAAAATGGGTGTGTTTTGGGGGTAAAAGTTTAAATATGCAGTGATTAGCATTTGCAAGGAAGAATACGTCATTGCTTATAAAAAAGAATAGTCAACTTCAAAACATTTCTTCCTTTTGAAACAACATTCCCGAAGAAGAAGTTAATTTTTAAAACCCTATGCCACCACTGTCTTGGATGTAGACTGGACACGCTACGTTTTCGTGCCTTTTCTGATACCATTGTGGCACTAAAAAGGGCGCTTGCCACATTTATAACCAAAGAAAAGGGTGTGGTCATTAAAAGATTTCTAGAGGGCTCCACCCCCAAACCCCTTCCTGCTGTCCAACTTTCAATGTACTTTGCACCAAAGGGTACCATTTCATAAAAGACCTGTTTGAATCACATGAAATGGAATAGAGAGACTGCAATATAGATCAAAGAGCATATCACTATTTCGAAAAAGTGTATGAGAAAAACTGCGTATCGAAGGGCGTTTATTAAAGCAGAAGGAATAGACATACCACCGCAGAGACACGTCACCAATCGGAAAGAAAATTTTCTTAAGTGCGAGTAGGATTCATATTCGATGCATTTGGGGGAACTTATATCGCTGCGTAGGAGCGAGTGACTGTATGTTGCACATTGTTTGTGAGTGTATAAGATTCGATAAGGACAAGTCATCAGAAAATAAGATTCGCTTTATGGACAAGCAATCCAACACACACATAGCACTTAAAACACATGAAAAGATGGCAATGCTTGCATTCAAATTAAAGTAAATATTGAGGTAAGCAAAATGTGGCCAGCCAAAATGGGTGCAAGAGCATGGATGCCTTCAGGCCTAGACTGGTGTGGCAAGCCGGACTTCTTGAAGCTATAGCGCCACAGGGAAATTCTTTCACAAACGCTAGACTTTGAGAGACTTGCTGAGCCCCTAACAGGTAGTAGATAGTTATGAACTAAATTTAAGAACTAATGTCAAAGCTGACTGAAGTTGTCCAAAGATTGAAAGCACATCATGCTTAAAGTCATCATTATCATTATCATCTGGTTTCTCTTCTTTACGCCCCTTACAGAGCCTGGGGCTGACCCTGGATCAGCTTCTCGGCTCCTCATCTTTTTCTTTTTGCCATCCCCCCCCGAAGCGGGCCTAGGACTGACCCTGGGGTCAGTTTTCGCTTGTCATTTGTATAAGAGGTGATTGAGTCAGTTACACTCAATCCATTCTGTTAGCACAACAGTTACTAGGCAGAGCTGTAGCATGAGCCATTGAGTCTGCTTTTCACTGAAAGGGCCTGGTTGGACAGTTTGCCACAGGTCATCAACATCTGCTCTACTTCTGAATCTCTGTGACATAAATTACTATCAATTTAAGGGCAGTTATCTCTCTGGTGCCCGCTCGCCACCACGAGGAAATCTCCAAGCATGGGCGGTCATCATCATCATCATCATCATCATCATCATCATCATCATCACCACCATCATCATCACCATCATCATCACCAACATCATCATCATCATCATCACCACTATCATCACCATCATCACAAATTACCATAATGAGGTAATGAGTTTCTTAATGGATTCAATTTTACTAAAAAGCAAGTAAAAGGTAGTTAAAACTTTGTACCTAGCTTATTTGTGATCGTATATGGGACCTCTCTCGGCCAAAGCATCCCAGGATTCTTTGCACTAGCAAACGTGTGACTTTCAAAGAGACCGGCTTTACTTACATCACCCCCAGCTTCAGCTAAAAGTCTCTGCATTGAAGATAGTCTCATATCACTCTGAAATAGTTCCGGGTCTGATGGATTCTCTGCAAGAAGGAACAGAAAAATTGTAGTTTACAGAGGTAGCGATTCGGTGAAAGGGCTCTAACAACGTCATCTCTAGCACCTCATACATTCTGTTTGATTGACCTGATTGACGTCATCAGACATGCTTTCATATCTCCTATTTCTGAGCAAGGAAGCTTGGTGCATAAGGACAGCAGGGCCGCTTGCTCCCTGCTTTTCATCAACAAGGAGTGCGCGGGCTGTGAGATGCGCCTTTCGAGCAAATCAATTGAGTCAATTTGTCCCTTCACGTGCATCAGCATTGGAAACGGGGCAGTAATGCCTTTTGGCTAAAGGGTTGCATTTATTGCATGAATTAGGGTTAAGAAATTTCCTAAGGGCTAACAATTTTTTTGAGACCCCAAAGGGCATGGATGTAGGAGCCAAAAGACAATGAGGGAAGTGTCTTCCATTTTTTACAAATTTTTATGCTAAGAATGCATTCAAGCTTACATAGATGTCCTTGTCTACTTCTGAGGGTGCTCATGCAGGGGTGATTTCTAAGGGGGCTCAGGGGGGCGAAATCACCACTGCGCTCATGAATGCACGAGTCTCTACCCACATCTTTTGAATTTTTCCTACGCCTCCGCTAAAGGGCCCCTCGGGTGTTTTGGAGAGACAAACCTTTTGCCTTATTTGGTGCGAGGATAAAAGATAGTGCCCCAATTCTTTGCTACCGAGACAATCTTATTGTATTTTGCAGGTTCAGAAAAATTGAATAATGCAGAGGATGGATTGACGGGGTGTTTCAAAACATCAGGCAAGTGCCAAGAGTACCTTTAACAATAAATCAATTCTTAAGGTATCAAAGCAAATATAGTAGTATTACACTTCAAATGGAATAAAATATGAAAGATTATACCCTCCTCTGGGTAGCACAATCCTCCAGAAATGAAAAGGAGGATAATAATTCCAAGTTGAGTCTCCATCTTGCTTCTTGATGACCGAACGATAATGGGGTAAAAGTTAATGCGACGTATTTAAGTAGTTTGAAAGTAAACAAATGAATGCTGAAAGCGAAGGGCATGCAATTAAGGTGAAACTTGTAGATACATCTGATTAGATCAAATACAACCTGTGTAAACAAATTGTACGCAATATCTTAGCACCCCATTGACATTGCAATCTTGCCAAGTTGATATGATGCTCATTAGGAAAAAGAACAAGGCAAAATGTGACTGAAAGCGTCAAAGGAATGTGTTCAGCTTAGTAAACTTCTTCTCAAAAGCCAATATTTGTATTTTACCTGAAAATGCTAAAGTTTGATCGCTAAATCTTGTATGGCACTAATTGTCATGTCTATGACAAAAAACTGGAATCCAAGCTGGGTCGCCGAAGAGGGGGAGCAGAAACCCCTCTTGTCTTTCATTTGGGGGAGCAGGGCGAGCAAAAGTGCCCCTGTTAAAATGGAATAGAATCCTTTTCAGACATTTATATGCTACAACGGAGATCAAATAAGCTATATGAATAAGCAATATATGATTGGAAGAGAGAGTTATTGGCATCACTGAGAGAAATATAACCCCTGCTAAAGGATGAAACGAAGTTATCCCTAAGAAGTACTTTGGGTCTTAAAGAGCTGCCTATGCTAGTTGGTGTCTCAAAGAGGAACCTGTCCTAGTTGGCGCCATTTTGTTCTTCATTTAATGCCATTTTAATTTCATAAATTTATTTACTGTTGGAAGAAAATTAAATAGCTATATAAACTAGCTAAAACCAACATACTAGAACACTAAAAAACAAAGCAACGACTTAGTTTACATAAAAAGTGAGGTAAAATGAGTATACTAATGATTGCACGTGCAATGAGTGCCATTGCAGGATTTGATTTTTTGTTTGAACATGGCTAAGCTCTGTACAGTCCTAACTTCATCACTGAGGCTATTCCAGAGTAGACTGCCTTTAAATTTCCATGCGTTTGTACCAAATCCAACTCTCTCTGATCTGGCAGGTGGAAGCTCGGAGAGTACCTCAATTTTGAAATTATACTCCACCAATTTCTTGGTAAAGGGATCTCATATATATGGAGGAATTAAGTGGTTAATCGTCTATATGTTTCCACCATTAGTTTTTGCAAATTTTTCTTGCGTATTGTCAAAGTTCCATCTCTTTGCGGGAGTACATCAAACGCCTCTTTGTTATCAATATTAAATATCATTCTCATTACACGTTTGGCCGTACTAATGGTCTCCATGCCTCACTGCTGTTCTGGCGTCCCTGCATTCCAGTTCTAGTCCTGCGTATTTGTAGGAATGACGATAGAAGCAAGCTAGACTATGATCCATGGAAACAGGACTATGGAAACATGTTTTTCCATAATTACGCAAAGCAACTTCAGTCTAGAGTGCTCAGGGGAAGAAAATTAAGCACCCAGTAAATTACTTACAACAGGGGGCGGTAACCTTTATAAGCCAGGGGGGCAAAATTGAATTTTGAAGTGCATACGATGGTCACAACTCTAAGTACGGTTTAATTTTAATATATACTAATTTTAACTAACTACTTATCTAATCAATGGTATTTATCGGTAAATGTACTGTAACTTTGAAGCAGTACATAAATTCAAACATAGACTTAAAGTACATGTTCATTTGAGGAGCTGAATTCGTACACGCAAGACGATTCCCTGGAAGATCACCCCCATTCATATTCTTATTCGTATAGATTTAACAGTGATTTTAGTCTTTTTATAATTGGTTGTACGTTTTATCTAATTTGTAAGCTGTTTACCCGCTGGGTTGACAGACATCTAAATTCATTTGCTCTCCCTTTTGCAGTCGACACTTATGTGCCGGGCCGTATGGACTGCAGATTTAAAGGGGCTTTCACGCCACAAAGAATACCCTGCGAGCCTTCCATTAACGTGGCTCTTGTGCGGCTCTTGTCCATTCAAAGGTAACACCTCAATATTGGAAAAGTGGGGGAAATAGCCCTAGTCCCCTCAATGCATACTGTTGGCACCACATATACCCACTTGCTCGAGTTTCCGGTGAGAAATGAAAATCATTATTTATAGAAGAACCACTGCTGCTTCTAACTGTTGCAAGCATGGAGTAGGAGGACGTCAAATTTAGGGGGCTGTAAACGTTCTGTAAACTCTCTGCCTGATTTCCTATTGTTCTTTCAGAAAATTTGCCCGGGTGAAACGGATTTATGTCCAGCTTAGGGGGCTGCAGCCCCCATGTCCCCCGCCTCCTACGCTTATGGTTGCAAGGCCATTCATTCTTATAAACAAGAGCAGTCATAAAGCGGAAAAAAGTGAAACAGCTACCTCAACGAAATATTTCAAACATGTGCCACACTCAATGCTCACTGCAGATCAGGGGTCACCAACCTTCTTGGACTTCGAGGTCAAATTCAGTATACATTACCGTTGCCGGATGCTAGCAAAAAAGAGCCCCATTTTTCATCCTTCTGTTCAGTTTGAGGGCTATGTAGGAGAAGTGAAATTGGTAGGCAACAAGAAATTGCAAAAATGCAAAGCAAAGATCTGTCTTTTCTCAAAATAACGTATTAGCTTATAAGTAAAGACAAATCGTCCCGCAAGTACTGCGGCCGGAATGCGTGGTAGCTGGGACTGGAGTTTGGTAACCCCTGCTGTGCAGCATCTCACTTTTCTATCATCTCATTCAGGGCTCATACCAAACAAGTGAATCGAACTTCCCTAACTATCCCCTGACTGGTAGTCAAAAACACCCACTTCTTCCGCATATTTATATTTTCCACATATTTTCAACACCCAAATACATGTTTTTTTTATAAGACAACAGTTCATAAGAAAATGAGGCTCAAATGGTAAAAATCTTAAGAAAACATTAAGAAAATCACGAGGCTCAAATTCCAAAATTAAGTGTTTTTGCTTGCCAAAAATCGATATTTCGTCATTATTTCATTCAAAATGTTAATGATGACGGCATTCAAATTCAAATATCAATATAATAACGAATGTTTAACCCATTTTAGCCAGTTTATGTCAGAAAAAGCTAAGAAAAATTTAAGAAAATCTCAGGCTCAATTTCGGGAAAAGTTAAGAAAATTGAGGCTCAGGCAAAATGATGGTTTTCTTATAAAAAAAACGCGTATTTACAGGCATTGGTAAAGAAAATGGAGCCTCACAGATAGTTGATACACACTGTAAAATGATAAAGTATTTCATAATTGTCTTAAAATAGAGAAGTTGTTTATTACTTAAACTTCATTGGCCCGCGGGTTGAGCTGATCACGTGAGTCATATTCATATTTTCAACCAGAAATACATTTTGCGTTGTTTTGTGGTACAGTTTACGTCAACATGAGGATCTGCTTCCATGGGACAAAATGGCTTATAGCCTTATGAAAATCTGTTCAGAAATATCACCAAATATTATCAAAGGAAGCATTCTTTCCACTGTCCTCTTCGCTGCTACTATAAACATCCTACATTTAAGGCCCAAGACAAATCTTGCCATAAATGCTGACCTCAAGAAAACAACCTATCCATTTACTTGCAGTCCATGGACGTAGGAACCACGGGGAACAGGGGGCACGTGCCCCCTACTTTCTACAAATTAAGTGCCCCTTTTTAGGTTACATAGTTATCCCCTGAACGCATGTGCCCACCCACTTTCTGACTGCTTCCTACATCCTTGCTGCAGCCCAAATAATATAAATGTGGAAGTAGGTCTTGAAAAATTATGTTAACTCCAGCTTATCTTCCAAATTTTCAACTGTTCACACCGATAGAATATTTGAAATCCTCTAACTACACCTTTTACAAGAACCAGTAAAATTGGGGTTCAGGCTGGCTGTTCTTAATGTTCCAAATTTTGAGGCTCGATGGTTCTTAACTCTTAAATAAGTAGGGTGTAGAGGCCCTCTACATGTAGGTTCTCGTGTCACTATCATGAGATCTCAAAACATATCACCTGCAATATTTGCTATTTTTGGAATCTTTTTAAATAGCACTTAATGTTAAATAGCATATAGATTTGAGAACATGCAATTGCTAAAAAAACTTCAGCGTATCCTAGAAGTAACAATACAAAATAAAAAATTTTAAGCTATTATAATTCAGAATTTCTCTCAACGAAAGCAACAGTGCTTTATTTTTTATATTTATAGTTCACCATTTTTGCTCCAATTGATGACGTAATTTCTTCTATAGATTTATTTTGTCCAAAATATTCAACAAATTTTCCATCCGGATTAACCAAGTAAGTAATTATTGTGTGATCAACCTAGAATTGAAACAAAATGTGCTGTTAATGATTGTATAAATATTCCGGTTTTCTTTGTACAAGAAATCTTGTTCCAGTCTTGGAAAATTCATAGCATTTTCATGATTTAAGCATGAAAACAGATCTACCAAAGTTTTGAGTGAGTTCCACTATTCTGTGCTGAAAAGTAAAATATGAAAAGTGCGAAAAAGCGTCCCTCCCCGGCGGGGAATTGAACCCCGGTCTCCCGCGTGACAGGCGGGGATACTCACCACTATACTACCGAGGACATGCCTATAAGTCATGGAAAGCTAGAGCCAGATCCTGAGAACTGAAACGCTCCCCCCTAGTAACCAATTAGTAGGTGTATCCAGCGGCATAGTTAGTGGGGGTGTTGGGATGTCACGGTGCTCTCGTTAGCAAACTCAATAACTTCTGTCGGTAAATGACTGCATGCATTGTCATGAAGCAGCCTAAAGAGTGTTTAAAAAATGCCCTCTCTAGCAGCAATGCACATCATAGAACACAAAAGGTAGTGATAAGCAAACACTTCTGTCAGTAAATTCACATATCTGTTGGTAACTTCACAGCTTTTTTCAGTTTCTGTCAGTAAATCAATGCTCTACACCCCCCAGAAAAGAGGTCATGGAACACTACTGGGTTTATCAGAACTTGTGCCTAAGATATAACTGAATAATCACAAAAAGATCATTGCAAACAACTGATCAATAAGCTTACAATGTAATCCTCATCTTCATCCATAGGTCCTGCACTGTAGTAAACTCTATATGCCTTTGTGACTGCTTTGATCTGTTCCTCAGTTCCCGTTAAACCAATGAATCGTGGATGAAAATCTGGAGTGGATTTAGAGACAATAATCAAAGACTACTTGTTCTGTGCTATGGCATTTGCTTCTTAAGTGTACATGTTTGGGTTAAGTATTTTGCGTTCACTCAGAAATTTGTGGCCTCCATAGAAACATTGGAATTATGATGAATATTGTTTATGTAATTCATTATGGTGATTGCTCCCATGTTTGGGAAATAGTGTTGTATACAGCATTATAGAGTACCTTTAAGTCAGGACAATATAGGCATCTGCATAGGTTTATAGCAAGTAATGAAAGTTAAACATCTACAGATGTTAACTTTTGCAGCTTGTGCTACATGCTTCTGAGCTCTTCTCCAAAAAATACCTTTTTGAAGTACAACATATATTTTTCAAGTCTGTCTATTCAAGTTCTTCATTTAATAAGCCCAATGGTTCTAATAATAAATTCCCTAACTAAAAAGCAGCCACCATCACATCTGGTTACACAAAAATAAATTGATAAATCAGTGTCTGTAAAGGTATAATCCTAGATTGAGTCTAATCTGTGATAGCACAACTGATATGTCTATGCATTTTGCATGATAATAACATTAACAATAAGTCACCATTATAGAACACACTAAGGCCTTCATAGTTAACATTCAGGTCATCCCAAAAGATCCTACTCACAATAAACATACCTTGAAGATATTCTTTGATGCTTTTTGGGTCATCTCTGTGTGGATCAACAGTTATAAACAATGGCTGTAACTTTGGGATTCCTTGTGTTTTATCTGTAAAGCAAAGGAATGGCTGAGCAGAGATATCTTAAGCTATTTCTGACACTTACTACCAATCAACTTCTAGATGCAAACTTGTATAATATAACATTCATAAGGAGCATAAGAAAAGTCTGTCACCTCATAACTAAAGTTTTTGAAGGGTTTGAGCTGTGTCAATGATTTCAGATTACAGAATGAACACAAACATTATACCTTGTGAAAAATTCTAGCAGCAAAAATTGCAACAGAGCAGCTAGAATTATATATGAAAAATACAATACCTAATGTTTCAATGATAGTTGTAATCTTCTCTAGTTGATCAGGGCAGATGTCAGGACAATGACAAAATCCAAAGTAAATAAAAATCCATTTGCCAAGAAAATCTTTGTCTGTCTTTGGTTTACCATCCTGATCTACTAACTCAAATGGCCCCCCAAGTGATGCCATACCAATGGATCGATTTCTTTCAGCCTCTTTAACTAGAGAAATACATAGGTAATGATGGACATACATTTAAAGCTGCAGAAAAAATAGAACTGCAAGGTAGTACTTCATAAGTGCAAATAATAGTAGAAGTATAAATTAGCATACCAAAAACATTTTGGGTATCCACAGCTTACTCACTGCATAAGTGAAAAATATAGATAAATTAAAGAAAAAACTTGAAAAATTACCTTTTTCTTTTTCTTCTTTGAGGTACTTTACATAGTACCAAATACCCCCACCAGCTATTGCAAAAACTAGAAGACCTTTCCATGAAATAGGTCCAGATGAGGAACTCTGCTTCTTTTCAAGTGGAGTAGCGGACAAGCGTGCTCGGTGAGGCCTGTTGGAAGCATTTGGCATTCTGGGTGCCAATGGCTTCCTGATGAAAGGTATACATCTGGATCTTGTGAATGTAGAATTATGACAGATCTGTTAACAGAAATAGATTACACTGGTAGAATATTCCTCAAGCACAGCTCAGACCTTCAAGATACCATATTTGAATTTTCTTCTTTCTTGCAATGTTTTAGCTATTTTGCTTTGTAAACAGATCAGCCCTTGGAAATAAGCCACAATGTATCAGCAACTGCCTGTAAATAACTGCAATGTATGCAGTGGTGGTTCAAACAAGAGCCAAGGGGCCATGGCCCCTGCACTTTTGGTAACCCAAAAGGGGCCTGCACCAAAGAAAAAATTGAAAAGAAATCACAGAAAAACTGTTTCAAAGCTTGAATGCATAATATATCTGTTCTCTAGATGTGAACTAATCATGCACATCCACTTCACTGATCCACTTGTGCTTGTTTGTTTTGTGCAAAATGTATGAAATTAAATCATGAATGTGCCTTCTTCTTGAAAACTGAATCATCCACAAGAGAAAGCAGTGCTATATGACAGATGCATGAATTGTACTCTCCTATGTTGCACAGCATGTCCTTTAGGAGCACCAATTTATAATATTCTGAGCTTTGAAGTTCTAGCTCATATTACACTTTCTGTAAATTCTGCTTCACAGATTACCAATATGGCTCTCATATGGAACACTGTATTTGCAAAAACCAATCTCAAGATAGTGTTTTCCAGCAATATGAGCACCTTCATGTTGAAAATTGTTCTTCAGGCCCAACCACGGTGGGCTCTAAAGTAGACTCTGGATACGAGAGAATATCTAATACATTGGAAGTCTTCAATACGTGTGCTTGTCCTCAAGCCAATATAGTGATCGGTGACAACAGAGCAACTTACTGACCAGGTATATTCACGTAAACTTAACCTTACATCGCCCAAGCAAATAGGTCTCACGTGTCCCTGTATGCGCGATGTTAATAGAAAAATTCAAGGCACAACCGTCATGCATAACAATTTCAACGGAGAAATTGAGCCTCACGCTGGAGAGGGGTACCTTGATTTGTTATGCTATTGTTTAATGCATATGGAGAACTATAATAGGGAGCATTGCGAGATAGGGAGGTGGATCTCAAGATCATAAAATTGGCAATACGGAATAGGTGAACGATCCCTTTCATCCAATCAGTAAATTTACCCATATTATGCCTAAATTTATTCTTCTATAGCTATTTTACCTATGAAATGTAAATTGTACGTAGGCTATTGATAGAAATGAAATTTAAATATCTGAATCTGTACTTACGTACGATAATTTCCATATAATATGGGACATGGGAAAAGTACCATAGAATATTCCTAAAAGACTACAACCTATTTCAGATAGCATTATCACTTACCAACTGAGAGACTATCCTGTGTCTAAATAACCTACATGCATGCTTGTGCTGTAAGGGATAAAATTTGAAGAAAAATCGTCCAAAAGTCGCCATTCTTTCGCTGCAACAAATCTACTGATTCCAAAGCGAGGCTGATTAAAAATGCTTATAAGCAGAAATGGCCTAGGCAATCTCACTCCACGCGCCAAAGCTATTTGCTACTGCGTTCAACAAAATTATAATCAAAAAATTATCAAGCAGTCTTTCAAGACTGTTTTGTAAAAATGACTACTGGTGCATCGAATCCAAATAACCCAGTCGTGTTCTTTGATGTAACAGTTGGAGGACAGGTGATATGATGCAATGTTCTTTATGGTGAATTTTACTCTATGCTAATTTCACTGAATAGAGCTTCGCTTTGCACGAACCGCAGACATTTCAGTTAAATTTACGAGCAAATTGAGTTGTATATTATCTTATTGTAGGGGTATCATCATTCATATTTGAGCTTTTTTCTAGGATATTGGTCGAATGAAAATGGAACTGTTTGCAGATATTGTACCAAAGACTGCAGAAAATTTTAGGTATCTTGATCTTTTCAGATTTGAGACGTTTTGCACTATGCAATGAGCGTTTTTACGCGGAGGGACTATACTAGCATTTCTTGATTACAGTAATGTATTGATAGCAGCATTTGTTGAGCTATACAAGTAGAATGGTTGAGATAATGTATACATAAATGGTAGAAACTTTTTTTAAATATTACTGTATAACTCGTTGTTCTTGGCTTTCATTTTTAGGCAATTTTGCACTGGAGAATATAGGTAAGCATCGACAAATAGTTAACATTGACACTAGTACTGAATTGTTTCTCTTAGTTGTAGTGCCAGTCCCATAAATTGCATGCCATAAAAAAGCTCTTGATCTGTAAATTCACATCAAGCCCTGCATCTCCCCATAGTCTCAATCTTTGAGGAGCTATTCCAAGAAGCCATTGAACCTCTTGCCATTCTATTCCACTACCATTGCTTTATAACTCATTAGGGAAGATCATTAAATTGCAAAGAGATGATAAATGTCTGCTTTAAGGTTTTTTGATGCTTTTTGCAAGTAACAATAATTAATGCTTGTTAACTGATGGCATTTGATGCTTCAAACAACTGTACTTGGCCATTGTAGTACTCAAGAAACTATCCTTGCCCTTGATAGATAAACTCAAGCTTCAAACTTCTAGTAGCCTCTTGCGAACTGAGCGATTTAATAGATATTTATTAAAAGGATAAGTTTAATTTAAGAGGTGTTGTGTTAATAGAGATTATAATGTCTCCAGCTTTTTGTAAGTTTGTACCTCTTAGCTTGCATGGTGGAATGATGATTTATATGAGAAGAGTAAATTATGCTATGTGGCTTGTAAGAATTTGCAAGATATTATTCATTCAAATATCAAAAACAGTGTTTTGTGGACACAACCTCTGTGCTTCAAACCATTATCCTTGTCACAGCACGAAAAAGTAGGAACATTATTTTGTTATGTTCATATATTGGTTCGATTTGGTATATTCATTTTGTTGTCAGGAACAAAATAATGTTCTCGCTTTTTCGTGCTGTGGTAAAGTTCTTTAGTATCGACAGACTATTTACATTCTCCTTGTGTATAGATTGTATCTTCATATAGTTTACAGCAATATTGCTCTTTCCAACAGACAACTGATGCACTGTTTTTGTTTCTCAGGAGGGATGGCTTGCCTGTTGGATACAAAGGTGCTACATTTCACAGGGTCATAAAAGATTTCATGATTCAAGGAGGGGATTTTGTCAAAGGGGATGGTACTGGGGTATGTACAATATATGGAGGCACAGGAATGACATTTGCAGATGAAGACTTCACCCTGAAGCATGATGCACCAGGTTTATTATCAATGGTAAATATATATTCTGTTTTTAGTATCCTTGAATTGTTTATTGAATTGTCTTTTAAGTTAGTATCATGTCAAGGAAAAATCATTTAGAAAGGATTTCTTTTGTAGATTAATATAAATTTTATTAATCTATGTATGCTAAAATGCAAGTCAACATTGCTTTTAGGCAAATAGTGGAACAAACACCAATGGCTGCCAGGTAATTAGATGTTTAGTATTTTGATTAGCAGAGTACACAAACTGAATTTTTAATGCTTGTTATTTTTATAATGGGTGAAGATTCTTTTGTGGTTGATGATTTAGAGCAAAATGTCATACTCAGTAAGATATGGATGATATAGTTTTATTAATAAAATGTAAGTAATATTGCATAATCAATAAAGCAATCACTGATAATTTCCTTGCTTTAGTTATATATTACCTCATTTTTGGGCAGAATCTATCATAAACTTAAAAAAATAAAGTAGGAGAGTTTTGAACACCCACATGCAGTCCATGCCCACTTAGCAGCAAAGCATTCCAATACTTCATTTAACACTAGAATCATTTATTTCTGGTCTTAATTCATATGAGTGGATCTGTTCTGTCATCTTTAACAAGTTACCTTGTGTACTAAACATTCCTTCATTAAACAGTGAAAAGACATTTAATGTGCAAGGCTAGGTTTGTGGTGTATTTGGCCCCTAAACTACAAGTTTTAGTCAATACCTTTAAGTTTTGATGTAGTAGTGATTTTCTATAGACAAGATATCTAGTACTTGAAACTAATAGTTATTCACTCATTTAGAATGAGTAAAGTTAGCCAAAAAGACAAGTAAAAATATTGAGTCAGTCATTCTCATGGGTGAGTGGAAGTCCTAGCTTGTGAATCTATACCTGAAGATGTTAAAGTGAGCTGAAAATTCTGATGAATCCAATCTGGATGGAAGATATAACACTGTTATAAGTGTTTTCCCTTAGCAAACTAAACTAAAGATAAAAGACACATAATTTGCTTTTAATTTGTGTTGCTGTTAAAACTAACAAAGTGAGTCACTCATCACCTTTTTTTTTAATATGTGAATTAGATATTAGTGGCCATGTGATGGATGGCAGACAGGATTAGTAGAATTGCCTTCAGGACTAGTAGATGCTGTCCACTACTAATCCTGGCACAACTGGCTAAAAGGGCTAGTTATGAGCACTGATATCTGACTTTAATTATAGTATGTTTCTTGTTATCTCAAACTCTTCATTTCAGTTCTTCATAACATGTGAAAAATGTGATTTCTTGGACTCAAAGCATGTAGTGTTTGGTATGATATTTTATCACTCTATGTCAAGAAAATTTTTGATGAAAATATTTGTTTAGTTACCAAGAGTAAAGCTATTGATTCTAGATTGTATTTACCTTTTGTGGCCAATTACTATCACACATATGTTTCATTCCTGCTTATTTGATTAACAATTTGAAATTCATTGTTTATTCTAACAGGAAAAGTCATTGATGGGTTACTTGTCATGAGAAAGATTGAGGTGATGTTCCATCTTGTCAATATTTTCCATCATTTTAATAAATCAAATTCCTGCTTGTCTGTCCAATAACATTTGATGATGTTGTCATGACTTAAACATGCATACTTTTTCATAAGAATATTGCCTATATATCAGGGCTCAGTATTACTGAAAAATTTATTAATAATTTAAGGCTAATTACAGTCTATTCCTGGAAGAAAGTGGTGCAATCATATCAATTCACATGTGCTCTTGCCTGCATGACTGATTGCATATGCAACCCAAGATTTGTGTATCAAAAATAGATATTTTCTTGTTGCTTAAGCATTTCAAATTTCATGTTTAGGATGAAAGTGTCACATGTGTCTCTGGGCATAAGTTGTAATTCAAAGCTCAACCTTTATTAAGACCTACATATTTTTTGAGTTTTATTTAGAGAGCAAGGGAATTGGGATATTCACTGTTATAGACTCAGTATTATAATGTAGCTGCCAAATTTATTGTTATTCTCTGCTTCTTTTCCATGATGAAGTAGCACACTTAATTGCTTATGAGTAGTTAAAGAATAATTTTAGGCAAAATCAGAAGCTTTTAATAATATTGGGGCTCAGCAGATTAGGTATTCTGATAAATAAAATGTTTCATGTGCAGAAGGTCTATGGTTCAAGTCCATTTCCAGGCCTTGACTGAATGCTTGCTACTGTTCACCTGGCAATGAATAGGTACCTGGTGGCAACACTGGGGAGATACAGACGGCAAGGAACGGAACAGGACACCCTACCCGATATGCGTAAGTGTCCTGTCTAACAGGCACTCCCCTATGAACAAAAATATTTGGGATTACCTTAACATTAATTGCATTTTCATTTCAAATACACATTTTTTTTATAAGAAAAAAGTTTATAAGACAATGAGGCTCAAATCGTCAAAATCTTAAGAAAACGTTGAGAAAATCATGAGGCTCAATTTCCAAAAGTAAGTGTTTTATAGGCAAAAAAATCGTTATTTTGTCGCTATTGCATTCAAAATGATGAAGATGGAATTCAAATTCATGTATCCAATATTATTAACGATAGTGTAAACCACTCTAGCCAGTTTATTTCAGTAAAAGTTAAGAAAATCTCAGGCTCAATTTCGGGAAAAGTTAAAAAAAATTGAGGCTCAGGCAAAATAGTGATTTTCTTATAAAAAAACATGTATTTCAAAGTGCATTGATAGGAATAAGTCATGGCTCTCAGGATGTTTTTCATCACATGGTACATGATGACATGTGTGCAAAGTTTGTTCTGTACTATATTTATGCATACCAGAAAAATGATTCACTCTCTAAACCTTTGGAGAATTAATCATTTTTCTGGTAATTCATTTCCAGAATTATATTCCTTGTAATAATATCCTATTAATTTATCTTCATTGTTGTTGTGTGTCTTTGCTACCTCATATCTGACTTGCTCTTTTAACTTTTGCTTTCCAATTCATAGAATGTTCCTGTGGGTGCAAATAACAGACCAAAACTTGCAGTTGTGATCAGCCAATGTGGAGAGATGTAGAGTGATTATGATGGAAGAAGACCTCTTGCCTCTGCCAAGAGAAGGAGTCAGTGTTATTCCAATAAGGAGTAAAATTGACCTACTGCATGCTTTAAAATGTATTGGTACTATTATGAATTTACTGACAATGGACATACAGATTTGGGCAAGGGATTAAATTTATTTAGCATGTTGTACATCATTGCTCCATAAGTAGGTGCATCTTGCCAAAAGCATAAAGATAAAGAATTACATGCAGTTTGTCTAGACGTGTGAATATAGAGAAGTAAGATAGCTTGTTTGCTAGCAGAAATTGAGCGACATGTAGGTTTTGTAGAATATAACTTTATGGAGTTTAGAGACCGTGCCCCCCTGTACATGACGTTTTTGTGCTGGTCCTTGCAGCACTATTGAAAAGCTGCTTGGTACTTCTGTTCATGTGCTTGACTTTCATTTAAATAACCTATTTATACAGGTAAGAATTGCCATTAAGCAGAGCTATATATGATATTCATTGACTTTTGTAACACTTTAACTTTTGCAAAGGATCTCAGTGATTGCCATGCAAAAGTAGATTTTGCCCTGCAAATAGGTTCTTTTCAAAGTTGGGGAGTGCGTTACCACCATTCCTCCTTGAGGTAATAACCCTGACTTTCTAGTCAGTCCTACTTTCCTCCCTACATTTCTTACTAGTACTTAGAAACAACTATGATAAAATTTTGACATCCCTAATGTTAGTGTGAATTTTGTACCATTTATATTGAGGCCAAATTCTTTTCAAATTAGGTGTGCGGTTTTATTGCTCAGCAGATGTTTGTAAAGGTACATTTTGCAGGGTGCAGTTATTCATGTTGGATCCATAGGCACATTGCAGCTTGATAGTGAACTACTAAATCTAGATCAGGGATTCAAAACTAGTGGTACAAGACATCATTTCAAGGGATGCAATAAGTTGAATTTGGAGATTGATACTTTGAGAGGAGATTTAACTTACAAGAAACAACAAACTACTCAGAAATCAAAATACAAATACATTCTGAATCAGTTGTATTCAAAAAGCCCTTAGCATAAAAAGCAACATCCCCACAATACAAGAAAATGTTTGTTAATTTTAATATGTTCAATAAAAAGGTGAATAGAATATCTTCTAGCAATCAAGTTTGATCACAATTTGTAAAAATACACTTCTTTTCATCCATTTGATTCTAACACATGAGAACAACAGGCAACGTCAAATCTCAATTATGACTTAAAGACGTATACCCTCATTGGTCCTTTTCTCATTTGCAAATGCATTCCTGCAAATCATAGGGGTTTCATTGCTACCAGAAGTAGAAAAACTTAAGTCCTTTGACTCATATTCATGTGAAGACTATATAAATAAAGAGCTAAATGAAGAACTACGCCCTCATCTTATGTCAAAAGTCCTTGCCACAAGATTTTTTTCAAGGTCATACTTTAATGGCTGTTGTGCAAAACTTACTTCAAATCTCAATGCCAAAGTTGGCCTATTCATCTTATCTAATGCTAGACAACATAAAGTGTTTTTTTCCATAATTTTGACTTCACTGCATCTTTAAATTTGCTGATTCTCTGCTACTGAAGCTGATATGTGAAATACACCAGTGCATTTTTACCCCTTACATTTATCCTCTCTCTTCCCATTTCTCTTATTGGCACGCAATGCATATGATAAACAATTAACACTTTACATGGATTTAAAACCCTGTACTTAAATCTTTCTTTAAATATCCAGATCAAAACATTTTCTACTCCAGATGTGTTTGGAGTGACATCAATTTCAACAAGCTTGTGACGAGCTAAGGATCCATTTACATAAAACACAAATGTATCATGGCTTCCAAGATACAGATTATTCTCCCCACAATTGGCTGCTCTTAATGTCGCTGGACATTTTGAGGGTGGTATATGACGTGTCAGTGCATACATCAAGTGTTCTCTTTTCAGTATATTATGGTCTACTTCTTCCCAGCCTTCTCCAATATAGTTATCTTGATGGCTTACAATGGCCATTTTCCCCTGCAAATACTTTGAAGCATACATCAGTTCATGTAGCATTGTCGGAGTTTCATCCATCTTGTGAATAATTAATTTATGAGACCTTTTAAGGTTCAATGATTGTAAGTAAGTGATTGCCCCATCCCGGAAAACTAGAAGATGAACAAATGCAATCAGTTTATGGTTCAAATTTTTCTGGAGGCAAGCCACCACTTCAGCCATTCTAGCCTCTAATTCCTGATTTGTGGGTAGTTGATCCTCATTGATTAGAAGGTTTTTTCTTATTTCTTCATTATCAAATGGAACAAACGTTGTCACAATATGAAACAGCCCTGATGTATCTGCTTTAATGATATCCCTTGTGTTAGGATCCACTGCGGACGACATTCTGGCATTGTTAGCGCCGTCAAGTATATCAAGTACTTCATACGCAAACGTGAATTTCTCGTTTCCATTTCTTATCTCCACTTCTTTCAGTCCAGGTGTAAAGATTTTACGATCAGCTCTGAAATACGTTAATATAAACAGCAATAAAACCAACGTGCAAAGCACTAGCTTTTTCCAGTGTATAGCAACAGAGATCATCTCGTAAGCATCGCATCCAGAAAGTAAGCACTGATAGTCAGAGGATCCAAGTATATTTGACTTCAAAGCATTCTGTGAATGACAATATAGTAATGATGTGTCATCAATGTACAGAGCAAAATGTGGACTAACCGTACGCTCAACACATTAATGGGAAATAGTGCTTCCACTATAAAGCTAGAACTCCTCAAAACGAGGCTTATGTAGCCACTACATGGGTGTGGCCTTTGGCTTCCATGGGGACAATATAGCAATGGTTGGCAAGTCACGCTCTTAGGCCTCGAGGTATGAAGTGTTCCTGAGACTACGTATACACGGGGCCGGCCGAATATTTGAGCGGCCAAATATTAAGTCGGTTAAGCAGCCGACCAAAAAGGTCACTTAGCCATTGCGTTTACACGGGGCCGGTCAGTCAAGTTCATGACATGCGCAGAGTAAGAATTGTGCCAAATCTATAGTAAACAAAGGTAGCATCACTCTCACTTTCAATCAGACGAATTTGCATACGTGACAAAAGAAGCTGGCCTACAAAAGAAAAAGAAAGTGAAATGAATTTTATTTGGGCTGACGACAGCGTATGATGGAAGTTATCTGAGAGTATAGTAACCATCGAAACAATACCTACTACATTTGCCATTACATTCCAAACCGACATCAGAGTTTAAATTAGTCTACGAAATCATTCACCCATGCTTTATTTATCCATTACAGGTTGAGAAACGTAAAATGGAAAACCACTAGTAACTTTCTTGGAGTGAAAACTCATTTTAAAAAATCTGTCATTTACTAAAAGCCACTCAATCGCATATTGACACCCTCTTTGTGGTAACGTGCAAATATTCGGCCGACCAAAGCCATTCACACGGGGCCTTTCGCGGCTTGACTGGCCAAGTTCCAAAGAAGGTCACTTTCCTAAGCGGCCGAAATTTGCACGCTTAAGTGACCTAATTTGAGGTCGGTTAGTCGGCACCGTGTGAACGCTACCTGAATGTGGAACCATAGAGTTAATAGGTTAATAGTCTATGTGCGATAGAAATAATAAAAAACGTAAAGACATCTTCTGTCAATATTGCATATTATACAATACAATATCTGTCTCTCAGAAGGTGTACTTTGTCTTATAACGTGGTCAGTGTAAATTCTGCCGAGCCTGTGAGAAATGATTGTTAATACAATTCTGCAACACCCTCTATCAATACTGTTACATGGCTAATGAGAAATAAAAGTTTGGGCAGCCACTTTCACTTTGTGGAGTGGCCTCCTAGCATGATGTCTTGAACTTGTATCCGAAAGTTAGGATATCCTTTCTCTGAATGTCATAAAGTTTTGTAGTACAATGCCACAGAGATGTGCCTAGGTACATTTCTTACATTTTGGGGGCATCATACCCTCCCATTTGCATATCACTGGATAGCCATTAAAAATTGCCATATCCTCAAAAGCATTCCTTGCTAACTTGATCCAGGCAGATATGAGAAATTTGATACTCTCTAAATATATAGAAATCATATACCATATGATTGCCCTCCTTCTATACGTTCTGAATATGCAAGAAAATTCCAGGTTTTCGTTAGGGGAGGGTTGTTACAACAGAAAACAACTCACCAAAATCCTTGCATTAGCCTTGTATGTACATGCCTTTGTCATCAAATAATCACTCAGTAATCCTCAATATAACCGAAAAATAATGCTCTATCAACTTATTCCCCCTCTACCTTGATTTTTTCAACCTTATATGAGTTAGGCACTAACTGGTGCAATGAGACAAAAATATGGATTTCAGCTGTCTCTGGTGTTTTCGGCTATCTATGTATATAATTGTACGCAGCGTAAGAGGTTAATATTACGGAAATAATTATCTATTTCCAGTATACATTCCCATTAATAATATTTCAAACGTCTGTTAAACTTCTGCAATGCGAACGTAGTTTCCGTGTGGTCTTTTGCCTGACTACGCTGTACCAAATGATATAGAAGCGCCAAAGGCGCTAGATGTCCAACTCAGGGGTTTGCGCATTGGGCCGAGTGAGGCAAATCTTGCTTTGGCAGCCATTGTAAATGGTGGCAAAAAGGATTATCGCCAGTACTGAGCCCTTATAATTTGGTGAAAAGTAAGGGCTGATTTAATGAAGTTCCGCATGGATTTTAAGCGTGTAAAGTGGCGAGTTAGTATGAATTATCTCTTTTCCTTTCAATTTAGTTTGAATTTTGGCAATCTGTGCATTCACCGCGACGTTTCAAGTACTTTGAAGGTGGCATTTGCTGCGGTGTGCTTCTGTCTTATTGAAATAAAGTGTTTTGCAAACATTTTATCACAAGGGGACTATGTTAGTAAATGCGATTTCAATTTCATTTGCTGCAGTATTCACTCTAATAACCTTAAAAACTTTCATTTTTGCTAGTGCTATTGAAGGTAGTTTGAAAATGTTCTTTCTTTGTTGCAACAATCCACTTTCGAAGAAGGCTCCTATCCTTCAGGGGAAATTTATGAAATGAAATGCCGTTTTTAGAAAAACGATTTGTGCATCCATATGCAGAGCTAGAGTTAACCATTTTCTGAAAAAGATCCGATCAAATTTCACTTGTTAAAGCTAACAATGTGACATACTTTATATTTTTACCTCAATGGCAGCAAACAGCATACAAGCTAAGTCCGTATTTATAGTTGAGTCTGCAGAGCTCGGGGTCTTAAAATCACAAACAACCACAGGGAAAAGATTAGTGTTAGCTTCGTATATAAATTTTAAAACAAAAACAATGTAAATGGTTGCCAGTGGCTTCACTGTTACGTTGCAAAAAAGTTTTTAATAAAAATATTATTACAAACTTTTTTGCAACGTAGCAGTGAAGCCACTGGCAAAAATTACTTGAAACGTCGCGATAAATACATGAACCGTCAACATTCAATCGAAATTGAGGAGATAAGTGGTGGTTAACAACGACTCACCACTTTACACGCTAAAAATCCGTTGGGAACTTCACAAACTCGGCACCTACTTTTTACCAATTTATAAGGGCTCAGTACTGGCGAAAAATCTTTTTGCCACCAATTAAAATGGCCACCAAAACAAAATTTGCCTCACTCTGGCAGATCGAGTTTGGGAATGAGGCTATTGACAATTTGCAAGGAGAGAAGAGAGATAGAAGACTTGGCCTAGCTAGGGAAATGCAACCGAAAGTAATTCTCATGTTACTGTGTGCTGCTTGTGCTGCACTGTTCATCCTGAATTATGAGACGGTAAAAGACATAGTGCTTTCTCAGAATGGTGGATATTCCAGTTGGTCAAGCTGGTCTTCGTGTTCAAAGACCTGCGGTGGTGGAAGGAGAGGTAAGCAACAAGGGTTGATCTTAGTAATGGAAGGATATTGCGTTAGGCCTAAGATTGGAGAAAGCAAGATGTGAAATAGACGGATTTGCTCAATCTAAATTATATATTACACGTCAGCAAATGGTGCACTGCTAAGTTCCTGGAAAATGGGCTTTATGATATCATGGATCCAAATAGGGAGATTAATACTCTTATACAATGTACTTCCAGTAATCTGATCTCTCTGCCATTTACACCATGAATCTTCCTTCCTGGGGCAGAAGCGATGCTTAAATGCGTCATCATCAAACTGTGTGCGATGCCACAAGACTGCACCAACTGCCTTCTTCATTTGATACAGGTCACCCTTGTTATCTCTTATAGTCAGTCCAAAATAGTTTTGCAAGGTATTTATGATTTTCTCAGTGAGCTTCCCTTTCCCCTGACAATGATGTTGGTGAGTTTTTGCAGGCATTTCTATTATCTCTGAGATGCATACCAAGTCTCTTCTGGACATGGCCCAAACATTCTAATTTAATAGGGATTATGCCAAAATGGTGATATGGCTTTGCATTTGTTACTTCTTTAAATGAAACTGTATCACCATCTTCTATGTACTTGCTGTATATAAGCTTGTGCTTCTCAAGAGAACTACTGAACATAGCAACTGCTCCAGTAGTCTCCTTTGCACCTGAAGATTTTGTATGATTGATAGGGCATCTATGCTCAGCATTCCAGTGCTCAACCAATGGTGCCTTGCTTTGTCTTCCACTTCTGACAGCCCCTACAATATTTTGACATGACATGCCAACCAATACACTTGCCATTACTAATTGCTGTTACTACTCCATTGTATGAGCTGTGAACTCACTTCTGCCATGCACCATCGACTGAGCATTCACACAAGACAATTGATGGGTCCTCATTTAATGTTTCTTTCCCATGTTCATGTACTTCACTAGCAGCTTTTGACATAATGTTTGTTCCTACCTTTTCATAGGCTTCATGTTCTTCATGACTGATCTTTTCATAGCCTTTAGATGAAATTCAATGCATATTTATAAGCCTTGAAAAGTTTTCAAGTCCTTGGTGTCCCTTTCCAATTTCGCTAAAGGCAACAGCAGCTCTAACATAAACTTCATAGTATTTTCTACCAGGGCCTTTTTGCACATTAACTTCATCTGATGTGTAAAGATCTTGCTCCCATTTGCATTTATAGCAGGAAAGGTTAAGTTTGCAAGCAAAGCCCATTTGGAATTGGAGCTGGTTTTGAAGTTTGACATGTCCTAAACAATTTGAGTAATGACCTACAGCTTCAATGATATTCACCAAATGTTTAAAATTTACCATCAAAAAGTAATCATGTAAATCATTGGTGCTTTTATCATTCTCATTCTGTATTTATTTTAATTTATGCTCATGACAACCTGTTTTTGTTCTTTGCATCCTTGTATAATCATTTAAAGCCTTATCTCAAATTCTGACCCCCCCTGTTTACTTTGACCCCCCATTTATTAAATTTCAGAATTTTTTCCGACTCCCCTGTTTAATAGGAACCCCCGTTTATTTGGCACTTGAGAGTACCTTCATATTCTAATAGATAACTCTCTTAACTTAGAAAGAACATATTACCACTGTATCAGCTAAGGTATCTAAAGTGATTGCCTTTCTAAGGCATGCTAAAGCATTCCTACCACAGGAAACTCTCAAGACCTTATACACAGGTATTGTGGAGCCACATTTTTGTTATTGTTGTTCTGTTAGGGATTGCACTGGCTCTACTGAGATTAATCAGTTACAGAAACTTCAGCACAGGGCTGCTAGAATTTTAACCACTGGCAGCTTTGTTACCCCAAGCAGACTACTTATTGATATGTTGGGATTTAAAACCATTGAACAGCTTATTACTGATGACACTAAAATAATGATCTTTAATTCCTTGCATGATGTGCCCTACAATCAGTGGTGATTTTTACAAATTTTAACAAGGGGGGCTCTAGGCACAACCACACCCATAGTTTGGGTGTGGCCCAGCTACAACTACTCCCATATTTTCAAAGATGGAAACATGATAATTTAGTTTAACACTGATATAGTATAATCAACAATAAGAGATGCCTCAATAACCACATAACAGTACACAATTGATCATAGCACTTTGGAAGCAAGACCAATAAACTATGAAAAGCTAAACCAATGTAAGAATTCTAGGGGGGCTGGGCCCCCCAAAAAATGAGCAGAATTTTTAACAAGGAGGCTCTGCCTCACTGAGCCCCCGGAAATCACCCCTGCCCACAATACCTCTGTGATCTCTTCACCCGAAACTCAAATAACTCTTTATAAGTTCTTTGTAACATGGCAACTGATTTAAAATTGCCCAAGAAGTCTTGTAACCGGCAAAGATGTTTCTCTTATCCTTTTGACCTTCCTGAAAAGGCTAAGTGGGCATCCTCCTTGTATTGTTTCAAAAAAGATTTTAGTTTATTTCTGCCAATGATCATTACTTTTTCTAATTCTTTTATACATGTATACTTTGTACAATGTTTTAGCGTTTTTAAGTGGAGGGCCCCTTGCAAATCAGTTCCTGCTGAAGGACCACCCTCCGTAAATGAAATAAAATCGAAATGAAATGAAATGATACCACAATGTCTATATGTCTTTTGCCGGGGGTTATGCTATCTGAAAATAAGTGAAAATTGTAATGCCCATTATTTGGAAGCATAAGGCAAGTGGCGACACCAAGGAGGTGGCTGAGAAGGACTTGCCACCCACCCACCCCCCCTCACTTCTCGCCAAGATCAATTTCTAATTCGTCCAAATGTTAGGGTTGTGGTGAGGGACCTCTAGCAAGATTTTAACATGGAAGTAGCCACTGGCATAAGGCTGGGGTAATCTCCTTATCAGGCCCAGAGCTCATTAAAACTCCGTGATTTTACTAAGTATTCTTTGTTATTAATGAATGGAAAATGTTCGACCCCATATCCATAAAAAGCAGGGGGTTCAGTTGCACAACTCAATATACCTTCTTATGTATTTCTAGCATCCTTGATGACTTTATTTGCTTCTAAAACTTTACTTTACACTTTCAGTGAAAGTAAGAAATTGTACAAATCCAAAGCCAAGAGGACTAGGAAGAAGTTGTTTGAGATATGGAGCATCGTACAGCATAGAGCTTTGCAATGAACATCGTTGCCCTATCGATAAGAAGCCTGGCCTATAGGGATCGTGAGAGGGCGATTGTGATCGTACATGTGGAATCAGAATGAATGAAAGAACAAGAATGTGACGTACAGAAGCTGCAGCATGGAAGAAAAGCTTTCTACAGAGAATTTTTTTTAGAAAAAGTAAGCTACCTGGTTTGAAGCTTTGTCATGATGGTGGAAAAAACGTAAAATATAGGATGATCAACTTTGGCCAATTAGTCTTTTGAAAAGGCTGCTTGAAAGAGTAAGAGACTTTGATAGTCCAAAACTGAAAAAAATGATTGCAACATGAACTTATGTCCTGTGGTGAAAACACAGGCAATGGTAGCAAGTGAGAACAGGGCCTCTTGTTAGGAATCGTAACTAGGGAGAGACAAAAATAGGAAGGGGACCTTCTTGTTCCATGAGGTATACCTATCTTCAAAAATCCTTCCAAAAGCCATGTCTTTCTTTTCAGAGATGGAATGTAATAGAAGGTACAGTTAGAGACATTCTCTTCTAAATATTTGGAAATTTGTAAATTGCATAACTAGTAAGGTTTGAAGTAGAAGAAAGGTATTAAACACTCGAGTGGAGCGAGCAAAAATGTTTTCAGGTTACTATAACGTCGGAATACGCCTTTCTTGAATGTAGGACAAACGTTTCGTTCATCATTAATCTCTAGTTAGAGAAGAAACAAGTGTCCTTATTGGAATCGTTTTTGGACTGCGTGGTACAGTACATTAAACTATCTCAGCGATCCATGTCTTAAACTCTATCTCAGCTATCAATAGCTGTTTCGATTTGGCTTGATGCTTCCTCATAATTAGGATATTCGCCAAAAATAGTTTTCATTAGCAGCATCATTGCCAAGCTTAGAATCCATGATTGTAACTAATTTCCTAGTGAATTAAATGAATGAATTTATAAGATACGTTTTGTTAGTAGTTAGTTTTAGTTTCGTTGTTCATTATTTTATTCCAAGCTTTGTTATTTTACTAGACTGCATCCTACTCGACTGTAGCTTTGCATTTTCCACCTACTTTTGCTTATGGTGAGATTCTCAAAACCCCATCTGCAATACTATGCAAATTCAACGAATTACAGTAGAAACCCGGATGAAAGAACCTTTGTTTATGAGAACCTTGAGGCTGCAATTTCATCTTTTGAACCATCTAAATAGGAACTCCAAAGAGGCCGAAACGGGGAACGGTTCTTATATAATGAGTTTCATGTCAATATGTCTAAAACTTTAAGAGTAGAAACTACGACAGGCTGTCTGTATACAGATAAATTTTTTACAAAATAGCCACACACAACTACTATTCCAACATTGCAAGAATCCTGGAGATTTTTCGGAATTTTTCAGTTGCGACAAGTGATTGTGAAAAAATGATCGCAAACCTACGCTAGGCTACATGGTTCTATCTTCCTTCTTTTATTGAACCGTGTAGCCTAGCGTAGGTCTGCGATCATTTTTTCGCAATCATTTGTCACAAATCTTGCTAACAATTTTGCTTTGCAATCCAGCCACGCCCCTCATGGGGTCATCAATCCATCACCATGCTTGGCAGGATTTCATGCGCTCTTTCAAAGTTTATGTGCTCTTATCCCTCCAATATCGTCTCAGCATGAACAGGCAAGTGGAGTTGTGTCTTGTCTTTCCAAGGCTAATTTGCAGATCACAGTTGGGGGTGGGATTGCCCGCGTTGATCGGGCACCCATTTAAAATCTTAACCTGATATGTAAGGGATGTACTGTATATGAGAGTGCATCTCAATTATTTTTTACAAATCCATACCAAGGAAAGAGAAATTAGTTTGCACCCACCCCAAAATTCCTTGGTGATTATAAATAAAATCACTCTCTGTAAAAGTTGTATAAGTATACCTGTTTTCTGGGGTAATTGCCCGTTTGTAAGGGTAACATGTCTGCCTTGGCATTAAATCATGCCCCCAATGGGGGTGCACCCCAATGATTGAGAAAGACTGGTATATAAGAACCCTGTTAAGAACATTACAGGCTGCAATTGAAAATGCCAATCAATTACTTAAGTATCTATCCAGGCTGACCAGGTCAACCTAGATTTGGTATACGGGTTTCTACGGTACTTCTCTGTGAGCAGACGTTTCCATCCAACCAGTACCTAAATCTTTGCTGAGCCACAATACTCTTAATTTTTTCTAATGTTGTGTCTATGATTATTGTTAAATTAATCTTAAGTACTAACTGTGTAACTTTGTCTGAACATCAAAGGAATATAGTCCAATCTCTATTGATATTTTACTTCATCATAAAGTACAACAGAAGTGAAACAAAACAATAAATATTGCATCGATAGTGAAAAAGTTAATCTGCAAGCAGTATTATAACTCGGATACACAAAAGTTGTGAGTCTTGATCAAGCTTAAGCCTTGGCTTGTTCTTAAATTGTTCTGAAATTTTAGCGATCCCGAGCCTCAATATTCTTGTAAGCTGTACTTTTTCACATCCAACTGATAAGGAAGTCTTGCTAAAAAGCGTTTTTGTAGGTAAATTCGCGTCTCTGTCAGTAAATCCACAGCGTTATCAGTTTCTGTCGGTACATTATTGCTTTATACCCCCAAAAGAGAGGTCACTGATTGGCGCAAGGCAGCAATCGATTAATTGTACAAGAACCCCATCTTTCCACCAGTAAAGAATTTTCTCTGCAAATGCTTGACAGAGAGTTTGTTGTGTTTCACGTTTTAATTGATAAATATTGTCGTATTTGCGGTGAAATTGATACTAGTAAACCTGTTTGATAATTTTGTTTACACTTCATTTCATTCATCAATCACTAAATAATACAACCATACATCTCACTAGTGTATAGGCAATGTATAATTGGCTTATCGGGTAAAAATATTTAGAAATAAAATACAACTATATAAAGAGAAGATCAATTGATCTACAAAAACAACCAAATAACAAGAAAAGAATATGTATGTATGCATGAATATGCAATTTAGCCCTTAAAAGTGTAACAAGGCTGGTTAGTCCACGTCTTGTTTCTACGCAAAATATATAGTACGTTGACATCACCGCAGTATTCATAATTTTCTTGACTATGGACTTTTGGACACTATTTTCAATACCTAGGTCTTTAGTCATGGTGAATATGAGCATATCAATGATAGTATCGCTCACACAAATTGGATATACTGATCTTTTATTATTTCCTATTTTGAACAAATAAGATTCTTCACCACTTAAGCTTTCCACTTCAATCTCGTTGGCTTTGACCTCATGAGTCTCTGCTTTCTATGGTGATTTGTTTTGCAATATTTTGCAAAACGACCTAAGATGCCACATTTCCTCCACTTTTTGTTTTTGGTAATTCTACAGTTATTGCTTGTATGACTTTTCATGCTACACCTTCCACATTGTCTGTGCTGACTATACATTGTCTTAGCTGAGCTGGCATATTTGCGTTTGTGCTCCAATTTATCTGATTTAACCTTATTTAGCTATGAAAATGAATCTAACTTTGATTGAGCTTTTGTTCCTGCAACATTTGGTTGTTCTATTTGTCTTGTCTTGTGGTCTGACTGTTCCATAAGCTTGCCTATTCTGTGCACTTTTTCTAATGTAAGGTCTGGCTCTTGTAGTAACCTTTTCCTTAATTTACTTGATATACATTTGGCAATTACCCGATCTCTAATTTATCTTCTGTGATAGCTATATATTCACAGTATAAAGTTAGTTTTCTCAGCCTTGTGACATACGAATCTATGGATTCCCCTACTCCTTGTTCGGTTTCATGGAATACACATGTTTCATATGGAATATTCCTTTTAATGTCAAAGTGCCTATCTAATTTGGCTATTGCTTCGTTGTATGTTGTGCCTACCTCACCTAGCGTTTCAAATATATCTTGTACTTCCTATCGTACTAAATTTAGTAGTGTAGCTCGCTTTTGATTGTCATTGTGAATGCCTGTTGCATTTAGGAAGTAGATAAATGACTTTTTCCACTTTTTCTACGTTGACTTACCGTAGAAGGGTCTCCTTTTTGGGTCAAATTACTTCCCTGGTGGTAACTGGATTGCTATTGCTTGAGGTAGTGGTGTTGTCCTATCGGAAAGTTACCCCGGGGAGAAATTGGCAATGTGACGATAGACGAACTTAGGACTTGACACAAACTAAACCTATACTGGAGACAAGCAACGAGCGACTTAAAAAATTTTTGGAACATTGACAGGCAGATCGAAAGAGGCGAGTGTTTGGCATGGGGCTAAGGTCCGAAGACCGACACTAGAAGAAGAGTTATCCTTTCTTGATCCTCGTTTTCTGGCATGTTCCTTCGCTATTTCCTTGAAATATCAGCTTATATCATCTCTAGGATTCTTTATAAATACTCGTCGCCATAAACTGTTGTGTATTTCCGTGTGCGCTTTCCGATAGGCGGGGAAATAATTTGATAATTAGGCAGCACGCTAATACTCGCCATTATCCACAGCCCGTGATTAATTGCTTGAGCATGCGCAGACATTTCGATTCAGAGCAGTTTCATTACAAACGATGAATTGACTTCTGCACTCTCCAGTTCTTTCGTAAGTAGCACGGGGTTTCGGGTCTTGGCAGTAGAAATGGTCTTGACGCTAGAGAGCACATACATGAATGTAGTATAATCTTTGCGGGATATACGTTGAGGAGGATGATTGCACGAACAGCAATGCTGTAAGTTGGGTAGCATGTTGAAGATGTGGTTTATGGGTTCACTCTGACAGTATTAAAAATCATGCAGAGCTTTATGACTTCATATGCATTGCATGCCAAAAATAGTTGGCGGTTTTGTAAATGATGCAGGGGATTATGTGTAGAAGCTCATGGAGAAAGAGGTTCACTATTGTAACACGTCCTTTTATGCACTGTTTACATATAAGCAGAAATATTCATAGTGGTTCATTTCACGAAGACATATTTTGAATTAAAAAGTGGTTCTAATCCAGTTAAAGCGATATTTCCATCGTACTATGCGTTCTCATCTCAAGAGAATATTTACATGGAGAATGTGATTAAAGTTTGGTGATGAAGGCATAGTTAACTACCTTTCTTTTCTTTTGGAGAAGGGGTGTAGCTCCATGTGCCCCTTTCGACGATTCCACTGCATTTAATGATATTGTTAATATGTTCAAGGCTTGTATTCTTTCAACATTGAGTTTTATGAGAAATTTTGTTATGCACTACTATATAGTAAATAACATAACATTAACGTATTTTAACAGTGCGTTGAATAACTCTATATTAAACCATAGTATTCAATTTTATTTAATGTCATATTGTATTCATAGCGTCCTATATGGAATCCTGCATAGAAGGCTAGTGTAGAAAGGTGATCTCATTTTTCTATAACGTATGCTCGGGACTCTAAAGCTAAAGAAAATGGAAGGAGGTCCAAACACACCATTAAAATTATTAGCTTTTATGAAGCAGTAGTTAGGAAGGTCTGGGGGTTTGCCCCTATATAATATTTTTGAGAACTACAGAGTGTTCATCGTAAGATACTGCCCCTTTTCAATATAGAGATGCTCTCTTTGTGGAAAAAGCTTGCAGATGAAGTCGTTTATGTGCATATGAGAGCTGTCAATTGGTGTTTCATCCAAGTATGAAAACATCAAATATAAATATGGGACCATCTACGAGGTCGGGGGTGGAGGAAACTGTTAAGTTTCTTGGATATTCCGTAGCTCAAAACTTTATCACACATGTTCCTATATCCATTTTCCTTATTCTGGTTCGTTTCCGTACTGTTCTGTAGGAAGTTATTTTAGCTTGTACAGTTAGGTCGCGAATAAGAGTTCCCTCGCTTATTACATTTTCGATTTTCCTAGGAGAAGGCTGTATAAAGTTGGTACTTTTATTGAGTAACCCAAACAACAAAGGAGATCTATGTGGCAAAATCCCGAAAGCATTTGCTTACATAGACAGTTATCGGAGTATTTTGTATTTGTGCTGGTTGTTGCACAGGTAGTCCAAACTTCCCAAACTCCCCGCTTATTCTGACCCCCCGCTTATTTTTCTTAATAAAGTTTCCAACCCCCCTGCTGATTAAGATCCCCCACTTGGTCGGAACCCAAGAGTGGACGCGATTTTAGACATAGTTTTTTATGCTCTGCAACACGTTTAATAGTTAAAAGTCAAGTATCTGTCAAGTATACTGTGAATTTAAAGAAGAAAAAGAGAGATGTAGAGAGATATAAAGAGATGAAGGGAGATGAAGTCACGCTTGGAACATCATCATAATCGTCGTAGAATTCTTAGATGCACTCCTTCGGTGGGCAACTTTATACTTGGTCAGGATTCTTTGATGCACGAGCGGTCTTTAGAAGCGTAATGGAGAGAGTAGACATTTTAATAGCTATTAAGTCTTATCTTCATTCCAACTTTACTGTACAAATGGCTCGGCTAGGTGACTCGCGTCCCTGCCATTGAACCAACGAACTCTAACTCATGATTCACATAGTTCTAATTCTAATGCTCATCTTAACCTTCCTCCTAGTTCTCTACGAGAGGTGCGCTCAAAATAATGTAGAAATACTGATTTAGGATGCATCAGCATTTTTGCCGACATAGGGTAATCGTTACTCAGCATAAAATACAATAGAAGGGTAATGCTAGTTTATTCTATTATACCTAGTCTAGTCGTGTATGACGGAAGGGTAGATAATCCTTAATCCCTAAACAATAGCATGGAATGCTACATAATGCATAGTCATTATTACGGGGTTTCCTATGGTGTGCCTAACTTCACGAAATTACTACGTTTGTACTACTTGTATCCAATCTAACTTATTTCTTAACGACTAAGATAAAATACTTTTGGACTTATACGTGCGTCTTACAATTTATGGATAACTATGTACACATATGCTTACATTTCCTGGAACATAATGTATCTGTTGGCTCATTTCCAGTCGAGCCCTCGACGTATCTCACGAACAACTAATATGTGACAGCCCTCTCAACCTTTCGCAAGCTTTGAGTGTCCAAATACGTAATATACCAACGCGATACGACATAGACCTCTACAGTCTTCTACAAGCACTGTGAGTCTAAATACCAAATAAAGAAATGTAAGACGTCCTACAAGATACAAGTACTTTCACAAGCTACTTTATCTGTCCTAATTTTACACGTATAGCTCCGTATTTTCATTTATAAATTAGCAGTATAACGGTACTAGATTTGCTTGGCATACGAAAAAGATGTACAAGCAATTTGAGTCGCGAGCAAAAGTGATTATCTTATTTTTAAAATATGTGATCAGTCTTTCGTGTTCTAGTTTTGCCGAGAATTTGCAGACTCGATGGTAGCTTAGGGGCGCTTTGACCCCTCAATATCCGTCACTGGTCCTATGTTACCTAACTCTTGTAACTCTGCATTGTTACCGGAGTCCTTTCATTAAACTGTCAAGTCGACAGAAGCCGATCAAATGTCTTCTCCCCGTGTTACTGACGAAAGAGCCGGAGAGTGCAGAATTCAATTCATTGTCTGTAATGAGACTGCCTTGAATCAAAATGTCGAAATCTAATTTCTCATATCTGCGCATGCTCCAGCCATTAATCACGGGCTGTGCATAATGGTGAGTCTCACAACAACAAATATTTGAAGTAGCAATCTAGTCAATCGCAAGTACAGTTCTACAGTTATTCCATTCCTAAGAACATGATAATGAGAAATCTGAAATTTATGAGGCTGGCCATAAGAATATTGAGTGTGGCCATAAATAAATTTGATCACATTTTCCATGTATATATTCTCTTGAGATGAGAACGCATAATACGATGGAAATATCGCTTCAACTGGATTAGAACCACTTTTTAATTCAAAATATGTCTTCGTGAAATGAACCACTATGAATATTTCTGCTTATATTTAAACAGTGCATAAAAGGACGTGTTAAAATAGTGAACCTCTTTCTCCATGAGCTTCTACACATAATCCCCTGCATCATTTACAAAACCGCCAACTATTTTTGGCATGCAATGCATATGAAGTCATAAAGCTCTGCATGATTTTTAATACTGTCAGAGTGAACCCATAAACCACATCTTCAACATGCTACCCAACTTACAGCATTGCTGTTCGTGCAATCATCCTCCTCAACGTATATCCCACAAAGATTATACTACATTCATGTATGTACTCTCTAGCGTCAAGACCATTTCTACTGCCAAGACCCGAAACCCCGTGCTACTTACGAAAGAACTGGAGAGTGCAGAAGTCAATTCATCGTCTGTAATCAATGATATAGAAGCGCCGAAGGCGCTAGATGTCTAACTCGCTCTGCCAGAGCGAGGCAAATTTTTTTTGGCGGCCATTTTAGATGGTGGCAGAAAGATTTTTCATCAGTACTGAGCCCTTATAAATTGGTAAAAAGTAAGTGCCGAGTTTGTGAAGTTCCCAACGGATTTTTAGCTTTTAAAGTGGTGAGTCGTCAATAACCATCTCTTATCTCCTCAATTTCGAATGACTTTTAACAGTTCATGTATTTATCGCGACGTCTCAGGTAATTTAAGAGTGGCAGTTGCTGCGATGCGCTTTGTGAAATTCGAAAAATATAATTGAATACTTTTTTTGCAACGTAGCAGTGAAGCCACTGGCAATTATTTATATTGTTTCTGTTTCAAAATTTATATACGAGGCTAACAATAATCTTTTCCCCGTTGTTGTTTTTGATTTCAAGATTCCGAGCTCAGCAGACCCAACTATGAATACGGACTGAAGTCGTATGCTGTTGGTTATCATTGAGGTAAACATATAAAATACATCACATTGTTAGCTTTAACAAGTGCAATTGGATCGGATCTTTTTTCTTTTTCCAGGCAATGGTTAAATCTTGCTCTGCATATGGATGCACAAATCGTTTTTCTAAAAACGGCATTTCATTTCATAAATTTCCCCTGAAGGATAAGAGCCTTCTCTGAAAGTGGATAGTTGCAACAAAGAGGGAAAATTTTCAACCTACCTTCCATGGCTATTTATGTGGTGAGCATTTCCTTCCTTCGGATTTTAATTTTTCAAAAGATAAAGATAAACCCCACTTGTTGCCAAATGCTGTTCCATCAATTTTCACTTTTCCAGAGAAAGTGTCAAAAAAGACATCCAAACGAAAGGCCCCTAGCGAACGCAGATCTCAGGAAACTGATGAATCTCCTATTCTGAAGAAGTCAAAAGCATCACCTCCCCTTTGCCCACAGCACCAACACCCATCACCCAGAAAAGTCATGCTTAGAAGAAGAATAAGAACATTAAAGCAAAAGCTTAGAAGGAAAGAGAGAAAAATTGATTGCCTGGCAGATATAATAAAGAAATTGAAAGATGAAATGTATATGGCAAATGATGCAGCTGATCTTCTTGAGCAAAATTTTTCTGGCATTTCCTGGGAAATTTTCAAATCAGAATTAATAAATAAAGATCGCTCAGCCCATGGGCACAGATTTTCTGATGAAATTAAAAAGTTTACTCTGACACTTCACTTCTACTCTCCCCATGCATATAATTCCTGATCCCCTAAGTTTCAAGCATTAGCATATTGTACATTTTATATAATGGAGGCATTTATTAATAAGTTCCTGACCTTCTTATTTTCAAGCATCAGCATACTATACATCTTATTGCACGGAGACATTCATTAGAACCTAACTTTCTTGTTTTACCATGAGGATTCTTCTTTTGAGCATTGCGCTGCAGCAAATGCCAAATCCAATAACAATGAAATAAGTAATGAAGTGTTTGCAAAACACTTTATTTCAATAAGACAGATTCACAACGAAGCAAATGCCACCTTTAAAGTACTTGAAACGTCGCGATAAATGCACAGATTGCCAAAATTCAAACAAAATTGAAAGGACAAGAGATAATTCATACTATCTCACCACTTTACACGCTTAAAATCCGTGCGAAACCTTATGAAACCAGCCCTTACTTTTCACCAAATTATAAGGGCTCAGTACTGGCGATAATCCTTTTTGCCACCATGTAAAATGGCCGCCAAAACAAGATTTGCCTCGCTCGGTTCAATGTGCGAACCCCCTGAGTTGGACATCTAGCGCCTTCGGCGCTTCTATAACATTGTCTGTAATGAAACTGCTCTGAATCACTGATCTCAAAAGAAAGACTGGATCGCGCATTGGCTATCAGAACACGAGGCCAGAGGAATTGCTTGGCGGCCATCTTGGTCTACCGAACTACAAAAATTGAGAGAACTGCTGAGGAGTTAAAAAGCAGTTGCTATAGTTTAGAATAAGGTCAGAACCTGTTGAAATAGGTTTCGGAAATCATTTTAGGCTATGAAACTAAGTGTTTAATCAGTGGTACCTTAACTGGACACGAATCGCACCCAAGGCCTAGCTCTATTACAAGCAGAAGTCGATGATTAATTGTATTCCTGTAAAGTTCACACAGTGAAAAAGTCAAAGGTTTGTAGCACCTTTATTTACTTTATGTTTATCTACATATTTGTGTGCATTTCAATCAGTTTTTCTCCATCTAATATTGCGGTATGGTCAGCATTGCTGTATTGGTGCTTGAACAGAACTTGTTTTGTTAGTTGCTTCCTGATTTTC